>OMNO01070639.1:0-11086 GCA_900303215.1 Trachyrincus scabrus | reverse complement strand
TGTGTTTTAGGTGACAGAGAGTCGTGGATAAACCAGGCCATGGTGGACCACATTTTCGTGTTTTCCTTTTCCAGCAACCATTAAGTCATTAAGACTTAGTCACAATGAGACTTTGGTAGAATTCCTTTGGTTAAATGTTAAATGTTAACCAAAGGACCGGCTTATTGCCCGGTATGATGATTGTCTCTAATGGGAAGAAAGAATGCAAAAAAAGGTTATGGCTGATTGAGGAAATTGACATCGGGAATAAACCGGCCATTCATCGTAGAATCCCCCCCTTCAAAAAAGACATGTGGCAAACTGAATTGATAGGATTCACGATGCAATTGGTCGACGTAACCAAGGATACTGGTCACATGATCTGTTCACCCTGAATAAAATAACTTAGCTTAGCTTCTGCCATTATTGTTTGTTCCATTGTCTTCTTGGTCTTCACCTGTGTGTGTGTGTGTGTGTGTGTGTGTGTGTGAGATATCAGATATTCCTGATATTCAGTGAACCCTTTCATCAGTGGTTCATGATTAAATCTGCAGCTGTGTTGCATTACCGCCATCTGCTGGACTGTTCCCTGGTCCGTCTATTTCGGCATTGCTATGCCATGTGTGGAAGGGCGCAAGATGGAAATGTTCCAGAACGCAGCTGCATGAGTGAATAGTGAAAATCAGTGAAAAAAGCAGTGCCTGAAAGGTTATCCCAGTAATTTACCGGGAACTATGTGTGAAAGAGGCTTAAAAGTCTGAATGCCGATCGGGGAAACTTCCGGAATCGTACATTTCCATCCTTTGGTCTTCCCTGTATACTAAATAATGTGAGCACAATGCGGTACTGTTGTCTCCTGCGGTCTGATGCTGGTCATGTTGATTGTAGGAAACCAGTTTAATTGTTCGGGGAGCTGGTTGCATGGCTCTGTGTTTAGGATCAGCAAACCCGAGTCCTGTGTCTCTGGGGTCAGAGGTCAAGGAGAGACATGTGGCCTGACACTTGGGGTTGAGGTCCTTAGTGGTGACCCCATCTGGTGGACTCTCAGATCAACCTGTCTGCCTGACATATTTGCCTGTCGGTCAGTCCAGCCCTCAATCTGCCTGCCCTTCTGCCTGTCAACATGCCTGTCTGTCTGTCAGTCAGACTGTCTGTCTCTCTGTCTGTCTGTCAACATGCCTGTCTGTCTGTCAGTCAGACTGTCTTTCTGTCAATCGGTCGGTCTACTTGTCTGGCTGCCTCCTAATCTGTCGGTCAACATGCCTGTCTGTCTGTCTGTCTGTCCACCTGTCAACACTGCATCATCTATCTATCTATATATATTGAAACAGGACATACTGCTGATATTCGTCATTGGGTTTCATGACGAACAAGTAACGTGACATCAAAGGTGAAGCAGATACGGGTGAGTTAGAGTCGAAGAGCTTCTAAATAAAGTTACAGCTCATGGGACTAAATACTCATGTCTGCTGAGTCACAGTAGGTAAGGACTTGGACTCTCCCTCCGTCATGAAACACAAATAAGACGACGAAGAAGAAGAAGAGGCACCATTATGGATCAAATAACTTATTGTTCTTTCTTCCTCATTCCTGCATGTGTCCTGTCTCCGGGCGGTCGCTGCTGTACAATGAGAAGTGTTTTATGTTTTTGGACCATTGATAAATCCAGGAAACAATCCCCAGAACGATAAGACGATGTCTCATGTATCAATAAACACTTCACCAATCAATCAAAATGCTAAAACAATGTGCCATTCGTTTTCACATTGTGAAGAAGATTCACCACAGATAACATTAATCACTCTACAAGTCTACAAGTGTTTCTGTCTTTCAATGTAGAATCAGAATCAGAAAGCTTTTTATTGCCAGGCAACCCTTAGGGTCACGAGGAATGTGGTTAGGGCGTGGGTTGCAGACAATAAACATAGAACATAAGAACATAAAACATAGAAACATAAGAACAAAGACATAAAACAACAAGCAACAAAATAAGCAACAAGCAATAAAACACTGAATAAAGATATAAACGGAATCTATATTCAGTGTTTTATTGCTTGTTGCTTATTTTGTTGCTTGTTAGTATGTATTAATTATTTTTGTACATATAATATTGTAAATACAGATACTGTAATTTTATTTTACTGTGCTTTATATTTTCATAATGTGCTGCTGTTAATCTCAAGTAATCTAATCAAAACTAATTTAAACCAAATGTAACATCACATCTAATCCAACCTTGCTGTACCTGCTTCCATGTAATCCTCTCCTCATAAAACACACAATACCACGGTGAATTGCATATTTACCACAAAACAAAACAATGAAAAAACTAAGTTCTCTGTAGGGTTTCCGACAACAAACACTTTTAGTATCATCTCTCCGACGGTGAATGTAGCCGTTCGGGAAATTGTGTTCATTTGCCACAAGAGTTTGTTGACGGTGGAGCTGGAGGAGAGGATATGTAATTTAGCAGAGAGCAGCCAGCATGTGCACCAGTGTGATGAAGGACACACGCAAGTTTACAGTTACTGTGCTCTGTGTTTTATCAACATTGACGAGGTCTGGATGTGCCGTGTCGGGCCCCGTGTCAGCCATACCAACGTGACAATCCTCCATCTTTAATAACGCTTAATTGCATGTCTAACTATTTACAGAGAAATGCTAGGGCTAGGGTGTATCTGTGTGTGTGTGTGTGTGTGTGTGTGTGAGAGAGTAAGTAGGCCTACTTAAGTAAGTAAAGGTTTTTTTTAATCGCCAACAGTTTGTGTGCTTCATTGAGACATTAATCCCTGTAATAATAAAAGATAAAAGCAACTGTGAGTCAAAAACACCCACACACCCAGAATCAGTATCACGTTACAACTGTGTTGTAAGTCCCCTACATAAAGCTGAATCATGGTCCACACACACAGACACACACACACACACACACACACACACACACACACACACAACACACACACAACACACACACAACACACACAACACAACCATCAGTAGCTTGTCTGAGCCTCTCTGAAGCTACTCTTCAGAGGGTCGTCTCTTATAACATTACATGTTATTATCACACTAATCCTGCCATGCGTCTTCAACCTGTGATCACTCAGACACTGGTAAGCATGTTTATATGAGTACGTCTTCTTTGTTCATTGTTTCAAGTCACACCAATGGGTCAAAAGTCACATAAGGTGATTCGGAGTAAACACACGCACAAAGTTAAGTGAGTAGAAAACAATACAAGCACAAAGTCAGAATTTTCCACTACAATCCCTTTCTCTCCTAATCCTTCCTGGACAACAGATGGTCGAGAGCCAGTATTAGTATTAGTATTAAATAGCTTGCCTTTCTCTCCACTCTTTCCTTGTCTTTAGCTGACCCATACTAGACCTATAACTAAAAAAATACTTCCCTAGTCCCATCCCAATAGAATAACCGTTTCAAGAACATGTTGTGGCTATACACAGTCACATTGAGTTAGAAAAGACTAGCCTTACATATCTCCCTTGGAGCAGCAATTATTGTTGCATTTCCAAATCGTGTTATTAAATAGCTGTGCTACTTGGGAGACATTGGAGAGGCTATGATATGAACAGGAAACATGGAGCGTGTACTACAGGACAGGAATATATTTAGAGTGACCCGGCTTGGTGGCCCATGGGGACACACCACTCCATCTCCTTCCCTCCTAGTCCCCTCCCCTCTCTGACGGCTGACCCATCACAATCATCTTCGTGTTAAAGGGGAATTTGCTCTGCAGTGCTGCGTGATTCTACTTTATCCAGATAAAGTTTAGCCTCCCTCTCCCACTGAGGCTGGCCTACAACAAGTGCTGAAAATAAAGGCGGGTGAAGACAGGGTGTCGGCATATGCCATTGTGAACACGGATCACATCTCAAAAAACATTAACAGTAGTCTAACTCGGTGATGATGAATAGGAATACGAGTTCTTCTTCACTTACGTCTCATTGTGATAAACAATGCAAATGTTCCATTGTTTATAATGGGACTATCCATTGCGTTAAATATATTTTTATTTTGTACAATTCCCGGTGATTATCAGGAGAAAATAATGATTCTGCCTGTTCTCTGTAGTTCCGTCTCATCTCTACTCCTCTCTACACTCCCCTCTCCTCCTCCTCCTCCTCTCCAGAGGCTGCTGGGGAAAGACTGCAGGCCAGACGGTGATTGAAAACAGATGGACGGAGGGAGTGGAAGGCACCAACACTTGAAGTGGGAGATGCAGCTCTATGTAGCGCATACAAAAGTCTAATTAAATACAAAACAACAAAGCCAGTCATATGCAATGTTCGACACAAATTATACCGACACCTTATCTTAGATAATCACTCTCCCTTTAGTCAATAATGTACATTCCTGATTAAAAACGTAAAAGCCATTTGCCAGTGATGTGAATATGCCATCCTCCTATAACATCGAACTGCCTAGTGGGGATATTTTTCATACACCAATAGTAAATGTTTAATTACAGTGTCTTTAACTTTCTTATGCTATATGTTACTCTCCCTGGCTACAAGAGGGACAGAGGGGAGGAGTGGCCAGATGAGGGAGGACTAGGAGCAGGAGTGTTTTCTCAAACAAACAAGATCCTTACTCTTGTATTTCCGGCCTCCTCTTCCTCACAGCCCTTTCTCAGACCCGTCAACAATATAATGCAATGGGGTTGCAACTCGGCGCTTAGTGTGCAGTGTGTCACTCGCACCTCCCTGTACTACTAAAGATATAAAGCGCTGCAAAGCAGTCATTAACACAAACACTGCTTGTTCTTGTTACACGAGCGCAAAAACACAGCAACATAGGTCTGTGGAACCTGTTGATCAGCCAGCATGGCTGACACTACAACAATGATCTCTACACAGATGTCAAGTCAGCAATTACCACGAGTTTCACTCAAGGATACTATCATGCAGTTCAACTGTAGTACATGATACCTGTGTGTTAGCCACGGGGCAAATCACACTCTCCACACAGACTTGGGCCCCATTCTATTCTCTGGGCCACACCCTTCATTCACTATTGCGCACTGCTGTATAAACTATCCCTGTAGTCAACGTACAGGTTTCAACACACTAGGTAATTCACAAAGAACCTCGTTGAGTCACTGCACTAGTCACACATGTTCGATGCCCAAACGACGACTAGTTTAAAGAGGAGAGGAGCACAGAGCAAACCGCATCGGTAAACAATTATGAACACATGTCTACTACATCTTGTTCACGTTGAACTCGTAATTCAAAATATTGCTCATCCAAATACAAAAATGACATTGTCTGGAACATCACATGGTTAATCGTGTTGCATGCCCTTCCAAAAGTTAGGACTAAACCAAATGTGTATACACATCAAATACATCAGCAAGTACACACATTTACAAATACATATATATATATATATAAATATATGTACGGGTGGGGACGCAATCACACGCACACACACGCACGGGGTTGGGAGAAAAATAAGTAGGCTAGTGTCTCCCTAGTGTGAAATGTAACTAGTAGCATGTATCTAGGATAAAAAGACACTAGATACTAGATCAAAAAAACTATTCACATGAATTTCACCCAATAGACAAGCACCTATATCTGCAGCCCTGAAGTCAACCTCACTAATCATATCCTCATAACACTCAGACATTATCTTAGCTTAGTTTCAGCCAGAGGCGTTATCTTACGTCTGTTCGAGGGGATTCACATGTTAAAGTCGTCCCATCGACTGATGTGAAACACACTGATGGGCAGGGTCGGGTAGTAGGGTAGGGTAGGGTAGCGCCCAGGAGCTAGCATAGCTAGCATCCCCACTTACTCAAACTGGGGTTATCGTTAGCGGTTTAGCTCAACCAACTAGCTTAGAAAGCGCAAGTGTCTGCAAGTGACAGCTTGCGAGTTCATTGACAAAGTAGCGTGACGTGAATTACAATAATCACGGAAATACAATAGATAATCAAAAAAACCAAGACAGTTCATCTGCTTACCTTACAGCTAAATGGGAGCCGACGAATAGTGCCAAGTAAATCCAAACCTCACCAATGAACGCTTACTTTCTCACTCGTACCAAGGGCGGTGACAGGAAGACAGAACCACCGTTTTCACTGAGTGACGGCAGGTTTAACCAATCGCTGCAGATTAAAACTAGTCCCGCCTCTTTTTGTCGAATGACCAATACGGCGAAAGTCTCCAGGAGGCGCTTTTGTGGCAGATAACGCCACGACCATACGTTGTGGTCAGTAGACCACTACATAAACTCTGATGGAATGGACTACATTACTTTAATTTATTTGATTCGAACAACTTACATGAATCAAACGATAAAGATTGCCGCGCCTATTTGTGACGGTCGTTATTTAATACGTTGATGAATATGGTTATGTAAGGATGAAAGTTAGGACAAAACAACATATTTCGATTTTTTTTGTCAAATAGTCGGCATGAACATTAAATTCATAATTTGATTTCGATCATCACGATACGACTGTGATTTATTAGGCTTATTGATTTCCATAAATTAATAGGTGGGCCATCCAAGTCGTATTCATTAAGTTTTTGATTTTTAAATGCTAGCAGTATTGAATATATGTCACAATAAATGTCTAGATGTAAGTATTTTAGAAAACGGTAGCCTAAGTCAGAACACCTCCCATTCAAACGAATGGCAAGTTGCACATTTGACAAGTGGGAAATATAATTTGTGTTTTTTCGGTGGTGAAAATGGACAATTTCAGTGGGATACAAATTGCATCATAATATTTGTATATATATAACATTTCGGACTTAATTGCATTCAGCTCAGAAAAACCAAAACATATGAGATCTGCTTGCATGTGCCTGTTCAAGTTCAAGTTCAAGTTGTTTATTTGTCACATACATACACGGGGTGTGCAGTGAAATGAAAGTGGCATTGTTGTGTGTGTGTATTGCTGTGTATGTATGAACCTCTTCAGGTTCGATACTTTTGATTTGTCACTATTTATTGTGAGCAAATGTAAAAGATTTTGGAATTCGGCAGTTAATAGTTTGATTTGTATTGCCCCCCTGTGGCTACAAAGATAATTACATAGATGCTTGAACCCGGAAGCAAAACTTGTAATAAGTCCTTTCACTTCCGGTAGGTCACGAGTTCTTCGCAATTGGAAGAAATGGCGGACATGGACGAATTGTTCGGGAGTGATGGAGACAGTGACAATGAGCAACGAGGTAGCGCGTTGTTATAATATCAACTTACGCATTTTGAATTTCACTTACATATATTAGACTGAGTGTGTATATGCATTAGCTAGCATCTGCATCTGCACCGACATAATCCTATCGGCGTGAGAGTCTAGAGTCTTCTATGTTGTTTTGTATGCGAATGGTCTAAGAAGCCTTTCGATCGTGCATCTTTCAGACTCCGGGTCCGGCTCCGGTTCGGACTCTGAGAACGGAAGACCTCGGTCCGCCAGCCAGGCGTCTGGTAGTGGCAGCGACAGCGACAGGGGACGGGCAGACGACGATGAAGAAGACGATGGAGGGAAGGCCAATATGAACCAGGTGAGTAACTTGGTGGTGGTTCTTTACAACACGTCCACGGTTACAGCATTACTTTCTAACTGATCTGCTGCCATGCTTAGGAGCTCTTCGGAGATGACAGCGAAGACGAGCGACACAGCCAACACAGTGGCAGTGGCAACCAATCGGAACACTCGGGGAACCATTCGGACGTCTCAATGCACTCCGACCAGGAGGACGAGCATTCCGATGCTGAAAGGCACAGCGGCTCGGACCTTGGCCGCCGGGACGGAGAGGATGATGATGAAGATGCGGGGCATCGCTCAGACGCTGGAAGTCCGGCTGGAAGTCCCCCCGGGAGTCCGGCTGGAAGTCCTGTCGGAAGTCCTCCCGGGAGTCCTGCTGGAAGTCCCGCTGGAAGCCCCCCTGGAAGTCCTGCTGGTAGCGCAGCGTCCGGAGCAGGGAGTGCTCATTCAGGGTCTCCCCGCTCCGGGACTCCCCGCTCAGGGAGTCCTCGTTCAGGAAGGGGCAGTGTTCACTCTGACAGGAGGTAGGTCCTAATGCTACCATAGTCTAGATGTTTAGATTGAGACATTTAGATTCTGTGAGGAGAAAGCAAATCCACAATACAGTTATTTGATTAATAACGCACAATAACCAGTTGTTGACTATGATTTTGTTCCTAACTGGGCACATTGTCAACCACTACCAGCTCAAAGTTCAAATAGTGCAAGCATTTTAATGTCATTTTTAAATCTCTTTGTCAACCTAGTGTTCACAGTGATCCTGGAACGCCCCAATCAGGGCCAGGCACTCCTCACTCTGGTGAAGGTTCTGGCCGGGAGAACCAATCAGATGATGAGAAGTGGGAAGGCGGGGCAAAAAGTGATCAATCAGAGGATGAGGAGGAGAAACGTCAACATTCTGATGAAGAACGGGAGAACTCTGATGATGAGGCACCCAGGCACAGGAAGTCAGGTACTCTCATGCACAATTAGATTCGATGTGTTGACAATGCCAATGTATGTTTCTACTGTTTGTATGTAACCGATTTAGCTTCTATAGTACACATATTTATGTATTATACATGTATATTTTTTGCAATTGTTCCCCCAGAGTCTGCAAAGGGCAGTGATAGTGAAGATGACTTCCTCAGACAGAAAGCCAAGAAGAAGGTGGCCTCCGATTCTGATTCGGACAGCGATGTCGGACCAAGAAAATGTAAAAAAAGAAAAAATCACCAAATTGACGGATACTATCAATCCTACTTGAACTGGTTGTTACCGCAGTGAATTTTCTTCCCCCTCATATCAGTGATATTTTTACAACATTAATATTCTCTTGTTCTCCCTCCTTCTCCAGCTAAGAAGCCGGCAGCAGACGACCTGTTTGGAGAAGCTGACGACATCTCTTCAGACAGCGATGCTGAGAAGCCCCCGACTCCGGGCCAGCCCATGGTACTGTGATGTCACGCGTCTCTCTTTTCCCAGCCGCTACACAGTGACCTTTTCACTCTTTCCTCTTGTGATTCCCGTTGCTCCTGTGGGCCGTTGCGTTTCAGACGTCGTTGTTTTTCTTCTGTGTGTCGCAGGACAACGAGGAGGGGATGGAGCGCAACCGCCATGAGGAAGAGACGGTCCCGGAGACCCGCATCGAGGTGGAGATCCCCAAAGTCAGCACCGACCTGGGCTCTGACCTCTACTTCGTCAAGCTGCCCAACTTCCTGTCCGTGGAGCCCAGGTCAGAATCTAGAGTTGGACCCCTTTCCATTGTTGTTAAATTTAAAACTGTTACAAAATGTGACGTGTCACGCCATCTGCCCTATTGTATGTCCTCTCGCAGACCCTTCGATCCGCAGTACTATGAAGACGAGTTTGAGGATGAGGAGATGTTGGATGAAGAGGGTCGCACCAGGCTCAAGCTTAAGGTATGTAATCACCTTAAGGAAAGGACTCGTACATCAAATGTCTTTTATAAACCCAAAACAACCATTTAATCCCTCACTCTCGCTCTCTCGCTCTCTCTCTCTCTCTCGCTCTGTTTCTCTGCCACAGGTGGAGAACACTATTCGGTGGAGGGTGAAGCGGGATGAGGAGGGGAACGAGATTAGGGAGAGCAACGCTCGTATCGTCAAATGGTCTGACGGCAGGTGTGTGTGTGTGTGTGTGTGTGTGTGCGTGCGCGCGCTGCCTTTTGAAGCAGGAAAAGTCTCGTTAGAACATTTCTGTTGCTCTGCTTAACGGCGGGTTCCCGTATTTGACTTGTCTCTCGTATCTGTCGCAGCATGTCTCTGCATCTTGGCAACGAGGTGTTTGACGTCTACAAAGCTCCCCTCCAGGGAGACCACAACCATCTGTTCATCCGCCAGGGCACCGGGCTGCAGGGACAGGCCGTGTTCAAAACCAAGCTCACATTCAGGTGACTCATTCACGCATGTCTCTGATACTGGGTCCGTTACCGTGTTCTCATGGTAACACATCTGTGTGAGCATGTTTGCGTTTTAAAAATGCAAAAATACGCCCGCTAAAGAGGCTGAGCTTAAAAGTAGCACATTTTGTGAACGCCATTTTGAGATCTAAATGTATGTCGATTCCTCTCTCTCTCTCTCTCTCTCTCGCTCTCTCTCTCTCCCCCCTGCCAGGCCTCACTCCACAGACAGCGCCACCCACAGGAAGATGACCCTCTCTCTCGCTGACCGCTGCTCCAAGACCCAGAAGATCAGGATCCTGCCTATGGCGGGCCGTGACCCCGAGTCCCAGCGCAATGAGATGATCAAGGTAGGGCAGGGTCGTAGGTCAACACACATCCTGCACGCTCGCTATGCCTGGAGCTTCTGGAAAACCAGTTTTTTTTTATCGGGAAGAAAATAGGGACTCATTTATATTTTAAAACCATCCACTATTATTCTAAAATTGATTATTATGAACGTAGGACTGCAACCTATTTATATCATGGGCTAATTTTAGTTACACCTACACTAAGTTTTTTTTATTGCAGCTATGTACTCCATTAAAATATAACGGAAAAACACGCCCATCCACGGGTCAATCCATCCGGGGAATTCTTCTCTATAAATATTTAGAAAACGATATAGCTACAACTCAAGCCACTAGAGGTTGCTAATGGCAAAGAGTGTACACAGTCCGGGTTTAATAACGCAAGATGGCCATGCTCATTAACGTCTGTCTCGGCCGGTCGGTGCAGAAAGAGGAGGAGCGTCTGCGCGCCTCCATCCGCAGGGAGTCCCAGCAGCGGCGCATGCGGGAGAAGCAGCACCAGCGGGGGCTGAGCAGCAGCTACCTGGAGCCCGACCGCTACGACGACGACGAGGACGGCGAGGAGGCAGTCAGCCTGGCCGCCATCAAGAACAAATACAAGGGCGGCGGAGGACTGCGAGGTGAGGGACCGGGCCGCCGGCTGCTTCTGTCTTTCTGCCTTTCGCCCTCTCCCTCTTCATCCCTTGGACTCATTTTCTATCGTTTTCCCCCCCTCTCCTCCCGGGTACCCAGAGGAGCGAGCGAGGATCTACTCGTCGGACAGCGACGAAGGCTCGGACGACGACAAGGCGCAGAGGCTGATGAAGGCCAAGAAACTGGACAGCGATGAGG
>OMNO01070636.1:0-10256 GCA_900303215.1 Trachyrincus scabrus | reverse complement strand
ACACACACACACACACACACACACACACACACACACACACACACACCATGCACACACGCACACACACACACAGACACACCATGCATACACATACACGCACAGACAGACATATTTGACCTCAGAATTTCTTCAAAATGTTTAAATTCATGGTCTTTTATAAGGTTTTCATCATTCAAAATAAAAAATAAAAAAAACACAGAAAAATCTGAAATCAGCTATTATGTAAAAAAAAAAGAAAAAAGAAAAGATGGCTTTAATTGCTGTAAAAAGGTACTCGCCTGTGGTCTATTTATAGTGCTTACATCCTGATTGATGAGTTGACAATCAAGCAACGAGGTGTTTGGCCAGGTGGCACAAGTATTGGCCAATTGGTCCATGTGTGTGTGTGAATGACAGTGTTTTTAATTGGTAAACAAGTCACTTTATATCAGATTCCTGTGTCTTATGTAGAGTCCCACGTGCACTGTGTTGCAAAAAGTGCCATGTTGAATTGCAAATTGGGTGAAAAATAGGAAATGTGTCTAGCGTTTTGGAGACTTGAGCTAAGGTTTTGCTCAAGTTTCAATAATTATTGTGCTTTATGTGTCATTTTAGTGTGTTAGCAATTGCAAAGAACTGTAATGTGACAGGGCGTTTAAGATTGAATTCAAGGTTTTATTTAGTTTAACCATCCACATAAGCAGCATATCGAGAGTCATAGACAGCACAATACAGGTACAATAACGTACTTGCATACCTCACATACCTCACCAACTAATGCACACCTCATCACATCTGGTTCCTCTCTGTAAGGAAGAAGAATGTCTCCTCCAGCCCTGGAGCAGAACAAGGACCACGCTCTTTAGTCTGAGGGGCCAACTACCGGCCCCCTCCTGTAGGACTTTACATTCCAGCATCTTGGAACATAATCTTGACATAACGTAATTCACTAAAATAGGTCTGGGTTCCCTCAATGGCACTCAATTCTACTGTCACTGGCATGCATTCTTGCCAGATAACGGGACATTTCGAAGCTCTGAAAAGACTTACACATTTTACAAAATACTACATGAAAAAAATGAAAAAAAGATAATAAAGATCTTACAAAATTGTAATGATTGATAACAACTGTTGTATGTCGAGTTGAACGCGTTTGTATTGATATTGTGATATCGTATGGACTATTGTGATTCCTTAGTTCAGCATCGATATTCAAACCCGGTCTATGAAGACCAAGATGGCTATCATCGACCAAGTTTGAATCATGAGCGGTACTCGAAGACGATACACTTTGCCAACCTTGTCTTTCGTGATTGAGCATGTGCTCTGTTGTCCAATATTTCTGAAAGTCCTTTGGGTTGTGTCTGTCTGCAAGGTTTGGCCCTATCCCCTAAGGTTTCCTATCCCCAGTCTAACAGTCAGGCAGACCTGGAGACCACACTTGGCTGCTCGGTGACTTACAAGCAGACGGTTGCAAGCCATCCTCTCTGGGATCTGACCTTAGTGTCATATGAACTACCGGCTGCTCTTGTTCCCAGACAAACAAAAACATGATGCAAGATGAATACACAGCAACAATAAAGAATAGAAACATTTCAAATAACAAAGTACAGGTTACATTTTCACCCACATCTGTGTTTGTTTGTTTGTTTGTTTGAGTGCACATTCATGAGAGTTGGGAATTCGCATAATTTCCCCAAAAAGGCTATATAAGGAGCCGTTCCACCCCATTTCTGCAGAAGCGTCATTCATAAAAATTGCACCAAGGGCCAAGAAAAAAAACAATTGGAGTACGGAGCTTGATGTCCTCAGATAACAGATAATATTCAGCAGCATCAGTAGTGGCATTAGAGCACCTGCTAAGGTAAAGGAGTGGGTAACAAATGCGTCATTGTGGATTTAAGAACCAATCATGCAAGAGGTTCTTGCATGAGGCCCAATGATCGACAGGACAATATTTGACAGTTTCCTCTCCAATAGCTAATGGTTTAAAGTCACAGGCTAATCATTACTGAGATAATTAATAATCCGCTGTCATTATGCTTTAATAACAACACCTATACAATTGTACAAAAAAACACTTTGTATGACCATAATAACCAATGATGTTGAAGTATGTGCATAAATATATGCTGCCAATTGTTACATTTACATTTACACCCATTTCCCACCAGTGCGCAAAGCGGACAGTGGAAACAGGCGACGGACGAAAAAATGACCTCTGCAAAAACGCTTTCAATACACCCCCATGTGTATCAATGAGTGGATACGCGCAGTTCGTAGAAAAAGCTCTAAATCCTGTCGTACGCATGAAATTTAGTAACCAAAAATTAGGGATTTATAGCACACTATTTTCCTTGATCAATACCGGCCATTCTAAATCCTTGTGCCTAATAACCATATATCACAAAATGGTAATAGATGATGAAATTGTTGATGGAGTGGAAGAGTGAACAGGAAAATCCAAAGAAAATATTGAACCATAATGAACATAAATGTATCACAGAGGGAGATATAAGTTCTTAGAGGACACTGTTTGTTACGCTCTGCCGTGCTCCCTTCTAAACTACAGGACGTGGCATGGGAGCGAGTGCGGCTAGCGAGTGTCCCTCTACCCCGCACAGCAGCCTAAAGAGTGTAAAGACACTGGCCGAGCCGGCGGGGGAAGGGGTGAGCCTGAGCCAATAAGTCCTCCAGAGATGCACATCGCCAGCATCATGGCGTGAAAATCACGGGGTGATTTTATTCATTGTCGGACGATGATTGCAGTCTATCGCTCCTACGGTGTTTGAAAATGTTGGACTCTTTATGTCGGTCTGTTGTGCAGCGATGGAAACCGAATGTACTGTGTGCCTTCAGTGATGATACCGTCAAGGACTGCAGGCATTAAACGGCTTAGCGAGGGCTGGGTAACGCCAGCTTTATATCCTAACTCTTGCTGAAACGTGCCAGTGGCCAAAAACCGGAGGGTGGAGAGGACTTGGACACGAAAAGTTGGTGCATTGTCAGAAAACACGCTCCCTTATTATGCAGCCCGCAGCCCCTCCTCTAACAACGGTGGATCTGCCATTTGTCGCACTGCTGTTTAGCCCGTCATTTTATACATTTAAGTCATGATATGACTTAAATCGGTAATATGCAGCACAGTCTAATTAATCTGATCAATTGCCAATCATGCTGATCATGATTGTACCAATCGTACTTGGTACACGTATTGTATACTTTAGGCGTAGGCCTACACCTGTAGGGTGCTCTGCTTCTGCTTACGCTCCAGGCTTGAACTTGGGTGAGCAACAGCCTTCAGCCACTTAGCAGACATTCAAAGTCTTTCATCCTAAGGGACTTAGAAGTGAGGCTGAGAACAATCAAAGCATACAATTAGAGCAACTACTAAGAAAGTGCAAAGTAGCTACAGGAATCAGCAATGCAAGGTAAGTCCATTTATTGTTATTAGTGCATCGTCGTTACATCTTAGAGATACAGAGATACAGAAATGGTACATCTGAACAAAATGCATTCTGAATTTGACATGAGAGCTGAACACAATGAACTGGCACATTGCACATGTCAGTTCATTGTTTTGTTTTCAATATTATACCTTTGTTCCAACAGAGTATTTCAGCATGATTTCACCATTCCTGTGGATGAACACTGCTCCGGGGTCTACTAGGGCAGGTCGTAATGCTCCTCCCCGATGGTAAGAAGGAGAAATTAGATTTTTCACAGGCCCTGTCACATACTGGGCTAAATGCACATTTACATTTAGTCATTTAGCAGTAGGCTTTTCATTGCCACAAAAGCTTTTCATTGCAATTAAGGTATGATAAATACCAACAATCATCGTAACATAAGATAATGCTTCAATGACCCCAGACAGGACATTTGGGTGTCACAGTAGCAAGCACAGCAGGACAGCAGTAGAATAGAAAAGATACGAGATATGAATGAAATAGATAAAAGACAACAACAAAACTAAAAAGACAAATAGTTGCTAACGTGTTCCCCAAAGGGTTTTCAGCAGGTGGTTATTCAGAGCGTGTATTGGTCAGTATTTACGCAGCATTTTTAGACTAATGTAACTTAAGTGGCAATTTTCACCATTATTTTCTACGTTTATGATGTTGTCAGCAACGACACAAGTAACGACACAAGGAAATACGCACGATGCTGTATTTCCTTGGTCAGCAATGACAGAAAGAAAAAAAGATTGAGCTTTCCGCTCCCCAGTGTACAGCTTTCTTATTTACCATATATCTCACCGCACTACCCTGCCGTGACCTACAATGGCATCATAGTTTATATAAGTGAACTAAATGAGTCGCCTGGCCCTGGCGATACGGAGGACATCGCGCTGCTGCGTCTAAAACATGTAAATATGGTCTGCAAGACACTTCAGTTCATGCTGTCAGTGAACTGTGCAAGCAAACCAGCAGAGAGAGCAATCCCTTTGCGCGATCCGTCTTCGCTTCGCCTTCGATGTTTTTGACGCATACATGAATGGACATGTATTGTAACACACACATAGAACGATAGTGTGATGCAGATACACAGACACACATATGGTAACACAGTAATCATCTGATAAGGCGTGTCCCTTGAGCTCTGAGTACAGTATAGGTCCAGTTGTCTTTTGAGTGAAGCAGCTTTACCATGCAGACATACTTTTTAACATATCAAGAAAATACCCCCACCAACACACACACACACACACACACACACACACACACACAGATGCACACATATAAAAACCTCTTCTCAGATCTTACGAAGACATTTCAGATTTTATTTACTGTGTTTTCTAGATAGCTACTCCTACACTATCTGACTTGCTTTTGGCTGGAGGGGGAATGAACTCAATGAGTGGCTTTTGGTAGGAACAGTGCCCGTGTTACTTGCTGTTGACTCCATTGGACAGTAGAATTTGGCGAGTTTGAATTATTTAGGATATTTGATGAGTTCAAATGATTAAATGAACCTACAGAAGCACGTTGACTCGCCACTGCCCTGCAGAGATCGCCAGAGAATTATAAAAACTAAAACTTGAAGTGTTCACAGTAATAACAAAAATGTTATTTAAATTGTGTCTTTTGTACCTCTTGAACATTAAAGACAGCGTCATTTCTTTGCATACAACGTCACATCTTACAGAAAGTAAGATATGGCCAGAATGCAGTTTCAGGTTGTCTTTAAACACTGAGGATTTGTCCAAGGGGGTTTATATCCAAGTCAAATATCAGACAGGCACAGCCAATATTGACTCTGAAACAACAGCCAGTTGATGCTGAGGCATGAAAACAAACAGACGGTCAATATTAGAGTTGGTGGTGTAACAACACTTTTTTTTTCACATTGGCTAAAAATCGTCTGGAACGTGCAGGAACATGCTTGTTGATTTTGCCTAGGTTTGTTTGTGGTACTGTTGGTTCTATACATTTTCCTTCAACATCAGAAAAATAAGCACGAATGAACTGTGGCCACATGGGTCTACATATTATATATGCTATCGCCATCCTCAACCTACACTTCAAATAAACCCATGCATCTGACTTCTGACTTGGAGACCAGCACAGACGTGTTTCAGTAAAATAAATACAGAAATATGCTTTACTGATCTGTTTTAAGAGCTGAAACTTCCATTTTTCAACAAAACTTTAAGTTGTGTAGGACATGTGGGTGACATGACTTGTGTGTTTCCGTCTTACCCACATTGTGTTAATAATGAGTTGATAATACCAACACATTAATTTTTGACTAAGTGTCTCATTGCTATGGATTTATTCATACAGTTCCTTGGGTGAAAGACAGTGCTTTGTTATCCAAATATGACTCTATGAGTGTGTCTATGTATACATGGAATGCATGTCCTTTTCCCCAGTGAGCAAGGGCCTCTATGTGGGCATTTGCCTATGTATGAAACATATGCGTGTGTGTGTGTGTGTGTGTGTGTGTGTGAGAGAGAGCGAGAGAGAGAGAAAGAGACTGAGAGAGCAAGGAGTAGGGCACGGGCGATAACTCAAATGTTTGTTAAATCAGCTATCATATTATGACAAGGTGTTTCAGACAAAATTAGCCCAAAAAGATCATGTCTACTTTCAGTGTGTGTATGCATGTGTGTGTGTGTGTGTGTGTGTGTGTGTGTGTGTGTGTGTGTGTGTGTGTGTGTGTGTGTGTGTGTGTGTGTGTGTGTGACAGAGTGAGCAGGGGAGTGTGAAAGGGGAATAAATAACTGGTATTAATGAAGATGAACACACTGGGGTGCCTGCTCTCCACTTCGCATTTTCTCTCTTTTTTTTCTTGCCCAGTAACTGCCGGATATGTATTGATTTCAATGCATATTTATAACCTGGCTGAAGCGGTGGGTCTCCAGTGTTTTCAGAGGTGATGGGGTTGTGCTGCAGAAGAGAATCAACAAATATCAAATACGCAGCGCATCCCTAATCCTGCAACTCAAGCAGCGTGTCGAGATGAGGCGTGCGCTCCTGTGGACTGCGGTTGGTTACAGTGCCTTCATCCACTGGTATACCTTCTGTATGTCTTGTCCTTAAATGTGTTCATTACCGCTGCCGCTGGTCTAACGGCGACAAGCAGCAGCAGCAGTTGTGTGTTGCGTGCCCACCCTTGTTGGACTTCAACCCGTTTTAACGTCACTGCTAACTTCGTTTTTTGTTGTCGCAATCTGACTGCGTGAGACTGAAGCGACGACTTACCCTTAAGGCTGACGGGCCTTTTGTTACTTTTTGAGAGGACTTTGTGAGAGCCATGAGCATCTTCAGTACAGGCCGGGAGTTCCTTCTGCTATTTCGGGAACTCGGGCACGGTGCCTCCGTGGGGAACGGGTGCCGGGCATCCAGGCCAACGTGTGTGAAGAAAAGTTGTAGACGTGGCAGAGGTTTAACAGACCGGGCCATCGGTGGATTGATGAACTACAGGCGAATGTCAAGTTCCTATCGGAATATGGGATTGCCTTGTCTTATTGCCTCGTCTGAAGCATCGCTCAAGGAGCAGGACCTACCGACCGAGATGGAAATCGATGGTTTTGGGCCACCGTCGGCAGGGACCGGGAAATATCCTCGGAGGAGGATTGTGTTTATGTGTCAACAAAAACCGGTACAACACAGTTGTCACTGTCACTGTGCACTCCGGACATTTCACTTTTGTCTGCTTCTCTTCGACCGTTTTATTTACCAAGGGAATTGGGGAGACACAGATATTTGTCACACTTGTGTATATTCACCCGAAGGCTAATGTTGACACCACAACTCAGACCACTACAGAGTATCACACCGGATGCACCTAACTTTGTTATGGGCGACTTCAATCACTGTAAGCCTGGAAAGTCGCTTAGTAACTTTTGCCCTACTAGGCACGTTAAATGTTCGGACCTTTGATCTACAAATCAGTCCTGAAGAGAACAAAACCTGAGCGACGCTTGGTTCCAGTCTGGTCAGACGAGTCTATTCAGCGTCTCCAGGATTGTTTCAGTTGCACAGACTGGGATTTATTTAAAGATGTTTGCTCCGATTTGGATGAACTTACTGAGACTGTCTCTGCGTATATACCTGTATGGAGAATGATTTTGCAGGAAGAGCAGGTGGTAAGTGCTGACATGCTAGCGCTCCTCCTGAGTGTGTGTGGTGGTGTGCTGGTTTAACCTGTGGGCCTTGATTGGCCAACGCCCCACAGGTGTGCAGCCTCACCCAGCAGCCCCAGAGTCTAATCAGTCTGACTCGGACCAGGTGAGGCTGCTTAAACCAGCCATCAACAACACACACTCCACAACGGCCCTTCGCTAGCACGAGATAAGAGATGGTTTATGTATTCAGTATATCTACGGCGAGGGGATGCAGAAAAAGTACCTTTACCAATCATTGTAAAAACGCTGAATCAGGTTTTGTTATTTATATATGGCAGAATCCGCTTTGTTCGCGTTCGTTCGTGTGCTAAAAATGTGACTTTAAGACCTGTTTCGTCGTGCAATGTAAGGCAATGAAAACAACTGTAATAAACCGGTTTACTCATCTACTGCCCGTGTCTCGGTGTCGGAGGAGCCCGGAGAAGCCACTTCGCTGGCACCAGGGACCTCTCCAGCCACCTCCCAGCACCAGCCCTCCCCGCGACGGCAGCGTCGGCCGCTGGTGGAGCCCAGCGGGGGGAGGCAGCGCAGCTACAACCGCTACAAGCCACCAACCGCTACAAGCCACCAACCGCTACAAGCTACCAGCACAGCAGCCCAAGGCCCCATGCTCCGGGAAGGAGATGGGGGGGGATGATGCCTCGTCCCCCTGGTGGAGGGTGGCCCTACAGAGGGCTGTAGATCCACTCCAATTTGCTTACAGGGCCGGTAGGGGTGTCGAGGATACTTGAGGATACTGGATTTCACCTGGATGGAGCAAAGAATTGTTTACGATTGCTTTTTATTGACATCTCCTCAGCTTTTAACTGTATCCAACCTCCCGTTTTAGCAGATGGACTTGACAGCATCCACAACATTGACCTTGGATTAATACGGTGTGTTGGCTGGTTGAATTTTTAACTGATGGGTCTCAAAAGGTGAAAGTCAATGGCGTGTTATCTGATGCCCTTATATCTTCCACCGGGTTCCCCCCAGGGGTGTGTCCTCTACCACCTTTATTTATTTATTTGTTGTGTCAGTGTTATTATGAGGGCAGACATATCATCAAGTTTGCGGATGATTCCGTCATCGTGTCCGTGCTCAGCAATGATGATATTAACCATGGTCCAGTGGTGGATGAATTTAGTGACTTCTTGGACGTAAATGTGTCTAAAACAAAGGAAATGATCATAGACTTCAGGAAGAAGCCTCCCCCTATTCTTCCTGCTGTTATTTGTGGCCAGGCCGTGGAAGTTGTTCAACAGTACAAGTATCTGGGGACAATAGTGGATGATAAGTTAACATTTGAACCAAATACTGACGTTGTTTGTGCATGTACTTTTATCGAAGCTCCGAAGTTTTATTGTTGACGCCGCTTTTATGAGAATGTTTCACTCTTGTATTATTGAGTCTGTTTCAACTGTCTGTTTTATTTGCTGGTTTGGGTGACTTACCTTGAAAAAGGTACAGGAACAGGTTGGAAGGAATTGTTAGATTGTGCAGTAAAATTGCAGGCACAAATCTAAATGACCTCTCACCACCAGCACAAAGTCAGAGCCACAAAGAAGGCCCAGTCAATCCTTGACCCTTGACCCCTTGTTCAGTGAGTTCAGGTTGCTTCCGTCTGGTCGCAGATATAATCTGCCAAGATGCAGGACCAACAGATTAAAGAACTAATTTGTCCCTGCTGCTATTGGCCTTTTGAACAACATCATGTCATTTCTATGTTTTTTGGTGTAAATTGTTTGTGTGTTGATTGGTGTGTGTTGACTGTTGATGATGATTGCATTACTGCTGACTGTGCAACAAGTTGCCCCTTGGGGATAATAAACATGACCTTACCTTACCTTACATTGTTACATGCACAACACAACCATTGGGCCAGAGTTAGCTACATAGCTTTACATCTGCAGTCCCTGGGCAGGAAGACATTTAAAACAGTACGATACAAAAAAATACAATACAAACAATTAAAAACAATACAATACAATTTTCACATGTATTTTTCCTAGCGCATCACGCTTGATGAATTACAGCTTTGAGCTGCCTGTGGTAAATACGCATTACTTAAATAAGCTCCTCACTTAGTTTGTTTTATTTCACATGACAACTATGGGGAATTCCTCTGACTACAACAGTCCTGTTAGTGCTTCTCAGACGTTCGTCCTACAGAGGCAAGTGAAGGTAGCGTTTGGAGAACAAAGCATTTGAGATCCTATTTAATGTTCGTAAATACCCTCCTACCGGACCTTAGACCCGCTCTATCTAATTCAATCCTGTGTTATATCCCAAGGAGACATGAGTTCATTGTTTATTCTCTATCAATAATAAGGCGTTTGAAGGCGGCGGTCTCACCAGAGACCCCCTGGGTAAAGACAAGAGACGAGCTCCCCTAAGTGGCTCTTCATCTGCCTGCTGTCACACTTGACCTTGCACTGATGACTTAGTCTTCCTGTGTGTGTGTGTGTGTGTGTGTGTGTGTGTGTGTGTGCATGTGTGTGTGTGTGTGGGTGTGTGTGCACGTGTGTGTGTGTGTATGGGCATGTGTGTGTGTGCATCCGTGTGTGCGTGATTTGAAAGCATATTCTTCCCCTGTGTGTGTGTGTGTATGTGTGTGTCCGTGTATCTGTGCATCTGTGTGTATCCGTGCATCTGTGCGTGTGAA
>OMNO01070623.1:0-10840 GCA_900303215.1 Trachyrincus scabrus | reverse complement strand
TACACCACGCAGAGTTGTTCCGCCGCCTACATACACACACACACACTGGTACTAAGTACGTGGCTAATCTACTATGGTTTCCATACATGATCATGTCCCACCGGTAGCCTTTATGATTGAGTCCTATAGCCGATATTCCTGTATAAATAGCAGCATTGGGGGCTTGTTAGGTGTCATGGATCTAGGGACAGGGTCATGCTACTGTACATCTGTCATCATCAAATGAATACATGTAACGTTTTTAGCATGACTGAGCGACGGTAGCCCCAGGAGGTAAGAACAGGTTGTTAAGCAGCTCGAGGGTTTCTGGTTTGAGTTCTGAGCAATGCCTGATTGCACATCACCATAACTGGTCAGGTGTGTTGTTAATTAACGGTAGAAAGCATGATACAATTAAATCCATTGACATGTAGAGTATACGGTATATATACTTTAAACCCCATTGTAAAGAAATGGCATCAAATACAGAAATTCAGAAATTGAGTTTTCTTTGTCTTGATGATCCATCCTTCTCCTTCTCCTCCTCCTCTCTCAGGGAGGCCCTGATGATAATCCAGTGGAACATCCGAGCGTTCAACGCGGTGAAGAACTGGCCCTGGATGAAGCTCTTCTTCAAGATCAAGCCTCTGCTCAGGAGCGCCGCCACCGAGAAGGAGATGGCCGCCATGAAGGAGGAGATGATCCGGCTCAAGGAGGCCCTGGAGAAGTCTGAGGTCAAGCGGAAAGATGTGGAGGAGAGGCAGGTCAGCCTGACCCAAGAGAAGAATGACCTGTCTCTGCAGCTGCAGGCGGTAAGAGGAGTTCTCCAAGGCATTTAGACACTTCCTTCTGCACCTTGGAAGCCACGAGCTCGCTTCTGAGTGTAACAATGAAATAGATTGATGACATGGTGTCTGTTTGCCTACATTGTTTTTTTCCTTCTGTCTTGCAAAACAAAACCTTGAACAACATCCAACATTTATACTACTTTTATTGTTTATATAGATATATTGTACTATATATAATGCTGTTTATTTTTTTTGTCTTTTGTTATTATTATTACTGTCCAGTACTTTCTGCTGCGACACCCTAGTTTCCCATCTGGCATTAATAACAGTTTATTATTTTATCTTAAGATGCAATCAATCCAAAACATAAAATTTGATAATTTTTTGTACGTAGCCACCAATAAAATGCATTTCTCACCAAGTTCCCCTCCTCCTCTGATTGGTCCAGGAGCAGGACAACCTGGCGGACTCAGAGGACCGCTGCGACCTGCTGATCAAGACCAAGATCCAGCTGGAGTCACGGCTGAAGGAGCTGCTGGAGCGGCTGGAGGACGAGGAGGAGATGAACGCCAACGTGCTCGCCAAGAAGCGCAAGCTGGAGGACGAGTGCACCGAGCTGAAGAAGGACATCGATGACCTGGAGATCACCCTGTCCAAGGTGGAGCGGGAGAAGCACGCCGTGGAGAACAAGGTGAGGAGGACTAGTGAGGATTTAGCTTCAGAGGTCACAGGCAGGATAGTCTCTCTCGTCAGTGGTTTGAACCCAGAACCGAGGGTTCAAACCCTGAGTCTGCAGTTTTACCTGTTGAGGCATCATTGAGCAAGACACCCTAACCCCTGCCTGCTCCTTGATTACATTTATCTGAAGTCACATTGGGGTACAGCGTCTGCTAAATGACGAAACAGGGAAAATGACTGAAGAGTGATATCGATCTCTGAACCAACTGGCCTAGTAGTCCTCTCATCCTCTCGCCGTGTGTTCCCCAGGTGAAGAACCTCATAGAGGAGATGGCAGTCCTGGACGAGACCATCGTGAGGCTGACCAAGGAGAAGAAAGTGCTCCAGGAGGCCCACCAGCAGACCCTGGATGACCTGCAGGCAGAGGAGGACAAAGTCAACTCTCTGACCAAGGCCAAGGCTAAACTGGAACAGCAGGTGGAAGACGTGAGTTTACTGCGTTCACATATGAAATTCAAAAGAGCAAGAGAAGGAATAAGTTAATTCATAAATGGAAACACTTTTCAACGGCATCCATTGCAGTGCATGCTGATGCTGTAATACATCATGACGACAATGAGGTTTCTTCCATGCGCATTCTTACCATATGTGTTGCATGCTTGGCTGGTTTGATGTCTCAACAACCACAGTTGGAGAGCTCCCTGGAGCAGGAGAAGAAGTCTCGTCTGGACCTGGAGCGGTTCAAACGCAAGCTGGAGGGAGACCTGAAGCTCTCCCTGGAGTCCCTCATGGACCTGGAGAACGACAAGCAGCAGCTCCAAGAGAAGCTGAAGAAGTAAGAGTACATGAAGGAGAAAATAACAGGAGACTCGAGAGCTGATTTTAAATACACGTCTAAAATACTTCTTCTTCTTCTTCTTGTGTGCATCAGAAACGACTTTGAAATTAATGGGATGAGCACAAGGATTGAGGATGAGCTGGCCTTGATCGTCCAGCTCCAAAAGAAGATCAAAGAGCAACAGGTATCGCGGCGATTATTACAATTTTACGCTTGCCTGTGAAAACCGTAACGGATCGAGTACATCCACCCACTCTCTCATCGGTTGACGTCCTCGTCGCCTCTCGTCTGTGTTCTCCGCCCCCCTGCTCTCAGGCCCGGGTGGAAGAGCTAGAGGAGGAGCTGGAGTCGGAGCGGGCGTGCCGGGCCAAGGTGGAGAAGCAACGCAGCGACGTGGCCCGGGAGCTGGAGGAGCTCAGCGAGCGGCTGGAGGAGGCGGGCGGCGCCACCTCGGCGCAGATCGAGATGAACAAGAAGCGCGAGGCCGACTTCCTGAGGCTGCGGCGTGACCTGGAGGAGGCCATGCTGCACCACGAGGCCACGGCGGCCACGCTGCGCAAGAAGCACGCCGACGGCGTGGCGGAGCTGGCCGAGCAGGTGGACAGCCTGCAGCGCGTCAAGCAGAAGTTGGAGAAGGAGAGGGCCGAGGCCAAGATGGAGGTGGAGGACCTCCTCTCCACCGTGGAGCACCTGTCCAAGGGCAAGGTACACCCACAGAGAGAGAGAGAGACAGAGAGAGAGAGAGAGAGAGAGAGAGAGAGAGAGAGAGAGACAAGACAGAGACAGAGAGAGAGACAGAGAGAGACGAGAGAGAGAGAAAGAGAGAGACAGAGACAGAGAGAGAGAGAGAGAGAGAGAGAGAGAGAGAGACAGAGACAGAGAGAGACAGAGAGAATCAGCATGAAGAGGGAAAATTTCATTTGTAAAAGTAAAATATGAAAAAAGTACATGCATCTCATTTATGTATAACTTTTAACTTGTGATGATTTCACTTATTTTTATTTCTGTCTTGTATGGTCATTCACACAAGTCCGTTGTGCTTGTGCATTGTTCACACAAGCAGCAAAACATTGCTGATGGGGATTAGGGATAATAATATCAAAACATTATTTCCATTATGTATCTCCATACTCACCCTCGCTCCTCTGGCCTTCCCAGATCAGCTCAGAGAAGACGTGCCGTCAGTTTGAAGACCAGATGAACGAAGCCAAGGCCAAAGCAGAGGAGCTGCAGAGACAGCTCAACGAGACCAACAGCCAGAGGGCCCGAGCTCAAGCAGAGTGCGGTAAGGGATCGTTCAGTAGCTCCATGGAAGCCTGTCCCCCCCCCTGTAAGAAGAGCAGCTGTGCCTGCATTAAAGCAGCGTGATGCTCTGTGTTATGACAGCTATGACAAACGGCTAGCCCAAAACCAGGCTTTGTAGCACTCAAAGTATAAACAGTCTGAACATCAAAAAAAACTATCTGAACCTCAACCAGTTTGTCACATTTTACCCCAATGGTTCGGTGGTGATCAGTGGTTAAAGGGATGGACAATTCATGAATTGCAATTTATTAATTTTTGCTTTAACCTCAGGCCTCGTCCACATGTGTATGGGTATTTCTGAAAACGTATTCTCCCCCCCTCAGTTTTCAAAGAAATTCCTGTCCACATCAACGGTGTTTTAGAAAATATCTCCGTCCACAAAAGAACGCAAAAACGATTTAAAACGTTTACATAAGCATGCCAGGCCAGTAGGTGGCGATACAACGTTATGTCAAACACCACAGACGAACACTAGGAGCATGCACATTGGTGGGCTTCGTCTTGCGCGGCGAATACAACAACAACACAGCATGGTACACACAACACAGTAACGCAAGGTTGACATTAGCATTACTAGCCACACGTAAACACACGGGTAGTCCGCCATCGTTTGTATGTTTCTGGCGCATGCTCAATGTGTGAAACAACAATTCATCGTCATGTGTAAATCAAGGTCATGATGTCATCTTTGTTGCGGTTCAGTGAAGAAATATTGACGTGATGTGGCTTGGCATGTGTAGTCAGTTTCAGGCGTTTCCCTCCATGATCCGTGTGTTTTCGCCCGTGTGTAGGTGAGCTGGGCAGGAAGCTGGAGGACCAGGAATCTCTGGTCTCTCAGCTCCAGCGCACAAAAAACTCCTTCAGCCAGAACGCAGAGGAGCTCAAGAAACAGCTGGAGGAGGAGCACACGGTGAGCTCCACAGAAACACACCTGGAATAATCCCTGAAAAGACCCCACCATTAATATGCTTGTTTCATTTTGCTTCATTTACAAACCGTTTCCTGCCCGGCTTCATTGCTCTCCCTTTAGGCTAAGAACGCACTGGCCCACGCGCTCCAGTCCTCGAAACACGACTGTGACCTCCTTCGAGAGCAGTACGAAGAGGAACTGGAGGCCAAGGCGGAGCTCCAGAGGGCTCTGTCCAAGAGCAACAGCGAGGTGGCCCAGTGGAGAACCAAGTACGAAACCGACGCCATCCAGAGAACCGAGGAGCTGGAAGAGGCCAAGTGAGTCAGAGCTACGTTCGTCTACTTTTGAGTCCGAGCGGTGCAAAGACATTGAGAAAGAGTGGACGATGATGATGATGTGTCTTCTGTTGGCTTCTCCGTCAGGAAAAAGCTGGTGGTTCGCCTCCAGGAGGCTGAGGAGATGGTGGAGGCATCCAATGCCAAGTCCTCCTCCCTGGAGAAGACCAAGCACCGGCTCCAGTCAGAAATCGAGGACCTGGTCATAGATGTGGAACGTGCCAACGCTGCAGCCGCTGCTCTTGACAAGAAGCAGCGTAACTTTGACAAGGTGTGGGCTCACGGCCATTTCTGGCTGGCTTTAACACTATTAGTATTCTGACAAAATCGCTGTAGTGAAGCAAGACTTGAGTGGATCTTTACCTTTTTTGTCTGTCTTTCTGTGTGGACTGAATTGCTCTGGAGTATTACATATATTGGGTGACCCATTTATTCCCCCTCTCATTCATACGATGAAAAATCCATTTCAATTCATAACAAAAGCCTGTTTGTGTAACGTGTTCCAGGTGCTGTCTGAGTGGAAGCAAAAGCATGAGGAGTGCCAAGCTGATCTGGAGAACTCTCAGAAAGAGTCCCGCGGTCTCAGCACAGACCTCTTCAAGCTGAAGAACTCCTACGAGGAAGCCCTGGAACACCTGGAGACCATGAAGCGGGAGAACAAGAACCTCCAGGGTACGGCGATAGTGCCATTTTCTGGCCTTAGAAATAGCTCCTACCCTGACGCTATCCGCCTGGTCAACAGTAGTAAATACTATAAGATAGCGCTTGCACTTAAAGGCTATAGTCTTCCACCACACTCTTTATCTCATCTCAATCAACTACTGTGTGTTTTGTGTTTAGCTTAAACACGAGTAGTAAGTAAATTCAAATCAACTTGCTGACATGACAAAGTATTGAATCTTGAATCTCCAATCTCCAAAATAGCCCAAACTCTTTTGTTTAAACATAAAAATCAATGTCACAAATATTTCCAGGTATTAACCAACTGACCTTATTTCATCCCCATAGAGGAAATGACTGACCTGTCAGATCAAATCTGCCAAGGAGGGAAAACCATCCATGAGTTGGAGAAGATTAAGAAGGAACTGGACATGGAGAAATCCGAGGTTCAGGCAGCCTTGGAGGAAGCTGAAGTAAGCAACTGATTGGATCCTCACTGCATTCCTCCCTTCTAGCTCAACAGTAGTCAGGAGTTGCTAGTTAAAAGTGTAGCTCTGAAGAAGCTAATCAGGATCTCTCTATGGCAGAGCACTCTGGAGCACGAGGAGAGCAAGACACTCCGCATCCAGCTGGAGCTCAACCAGGTGAAGGCCGACATAGACCGGAAGCTGACGGAGAAGGACGAAGAAATCGACAACCTTCGGTGAGTTCCAGTCACGTTCCCTTTCGGTCTCAAGATTCCCTAGAACCTATTTAGCAACATTTAGCAACATTACTTTTTAGATTTCAGCACCCAATTCCCATGTGTTTTGTATTCATCCTTCACCTTATGCATCCGTTTCCCATCATCTAGTCGAAGCCACCAGAGGTCTCTGGAGTCCATTCAGGCCAGTTTGGATGCTGAGACAAAGTCTCGCAATGAGGCGGTGAGGCTGAAGAAGAAGATGGAGGGAGACCTGAACGAGATGGAGCTGCAGCTGAGCCAAGCCAACAGGCACGCAGCCGAGTCCCAGAAGTTGCTGAGGAACCTGCAGGTTCAGATCAAGGTGAGCTTATGTGGAGGCCCAACCAGATACCTGGATGTGGGCAATATTTTCGCATGGGTGCCCATTTTAGCCCTGCAGCTTTTAGAGTAGTATCAGCGGTGTATAAATTGATGTATACATTGTTGAAACAGAAGCATTGATCACAAGTTTACAATGTGACCCCCTGCAGGACATCCAGCTGGAGCTAGACGAAACCGTCCACCAGAACGAGGAGCTGAAGGAGCAGGCAGCCGTGACGGAGCGTCGGAACGGTTTGCTGGGCGCCGAGGTGGAGGAGCTCCGGGCCCTGCTGGAGCAGAACGACCGCACCCGCAAACTGGCCGAGCAGGAGCTCCTGGAGTGCAGTGAGAGGGTCAACCTGCTGCACACTCAGGTAAGCCGGGGACGGGGTCGCGTGGGGGTTCAGGCCTGGTCACAGTAACTCACATTAAGCGTTTGGTAGAGACAGAGTCCAGTACAAAGAGTTTGTCTGTCTTATTTCCACCAGAACACCGGGCTGATCAACCAGAAGAAGAAGCTGGAGAGCGATCTGACCGTGCTGTCTGGGGAGGTGGATGACGCCGTGCAGGAGTGTCAGAACGCGGAGGAGAAGGCCAAGAAGGCCATAACTGATGTAAGCAAAGCCGTTTATACAAACCAAGCCCAAACCAACATAGAGCCAATGGTATGAAGTCATGATTCTCCACTGTGAATACTTGAGTTTATCTTCACCTTGCTGAACTATTGAACCTGTTCATTGCTCAGGCGGCCATGATGGCGGAGGAACTAAAGAAGGAGCAGGACACCAGCGCTCACCTGGAGAGGATGAAGAAGAACATGGAGCAGACCATCAAGGACCTTCAGATGCGTCTGGACGAGGCGGAGCAGATCGCCCTCAAGGGTGGCAAGAAGCAGATCCAAAAGCTAGAGGCCAGGGTAAGGTTTTTGGTCACGAATACAACTTTGACCGCCATTGCACTCTGCTGATGGAGCAAATTGATCACGTATTGCCTGATTCTTCTAGATAAAGGAGGTGGAGTGTGAACTGGAATCTGAGCAAAAGAAGAGCGCAGAGTTCCAGAAGGGAGTCCGCAAGTTTGAGAGGAAAATCAAAGAGCTCAGCTACCAGGTAAACTATAATGCTACTACTACCAGACGGGAATCTACAAGAAGACAATTACATTCTGGTTAAATAATCTTCTGACAAGAATCCATGTGTGATGGTGTTTGTTAATTCAGACTGAGGAGGACAAGAAGAACCTTGTTCGTCTGCAGGACCTCGTAGACAAGCTGCAGGGCAAAGTGAAGAGTTACAAGAGGCAGACTGAAGAAGCGGTAAATCCACCTCAAGATTAGATGCTGCTGTATAATATCCATGATCACTTCCTAGCTGCACCCACACTACCCAAGATATACAGAAGCGGGATACTTCAGTGGGTTGACTCTCAGCGGAAAGGTACTGGGTTTGAAAGCCCCAATGTCCCCAGTCTACCGGTAGGCATCCCTGAGCATGACGCCTAACCCCTACCTTCTTGTTAATGACATGTAAACAAAGACAAATTAGCTGGATGTCACCTTGTATAACAGTGTCTGCTGAATGGGAAACAGTGAAGAGGATGTTATTCTGTTGGACGAACAACAGTAGGATATTCAAGGTCATCACTGGCACATGGCTAACAAAACGAAGGCACTGTTGCCAGCCGAACAAATGCAAGCCATCTTGCGAACACCTTCAGATAGGAACTGGTCTGCATTTATATAGCTTTTCTAACATGCGGCCACTCGAAGCGCTTGTAACAGAACGGACCGCAACACGTAGCTCTGTTGAAGTAACGGCTGCCCTCCGTGCCTCCGTCTGACACAATGTTTCCCTCTGACCCCTAACATAAAGGAGACACAGGCCAACGCTAACCTCGGCAAGTACAGGAAGCTCCAGCACGACCTCGACGACGCGGAGGAGCGAGCCGACGTGGCCGAGTCACAGGTCAACAAGCTACGCGTGCGCACTCGGGACCAGGCGGTGAGCAAGGTCGGTGTGCCATCACCGCCCGGGAACGCATGCGATGCTGCGTCATACTGCAGGACTGCGTGACCTTTGGCGGAATTATTGGTTAAAATTAGCCCCATGGGTTCCAGGACTAGAATACCCCCGATAAATTTAGCACAGGCCAGATGTAATCCCCGAGTTAAAATCGAGTTCCATGCAGCAAAGCTTCTCGTGTGATGTCAGGGGCGTGGCCGCGGGCGGCTAAGTCTCAGTATGTGGTTGCTAATAAACAGCCCCTCCTCATGTGTTTCAGCACGCCGAGTGATGTGCCGAGGATGACCACAGCCGCCAAACATATCGCCGGACGGGGCCGGCGGCAACAGCTGTGAAGATGATTCCAAATAAATGACTTCAGATCCTTCAAACATGCCGAACTGTTTTTTTTTTTTTTTCTTTTATCTTTTTTTAGATCCCGAGATTAAATATACAAGACAAGTGGGAGGTTAAGAATTAATTATTTTAATTTTTTTTTTGTATTTCATAAACAACAGTTGTTAAATAAAAGGAAAAGGAAATTCCATACCAGCACGCGGAAGATGGGATAGCGGTAGGTAGGCGGTGGGTGAGATGAGGGTAGAGATGATTCTAGAAGGTGTATGTAAAAAAAAAAAAGTAAGGGTGAGGTTTAGAGGGAGCTGTTGTGATGAGGTGCCAAAATGTTTAGTGAACACTCAGCGCTATAGAAAGTCAACCATGAGCTTCCACCGATTACTCAAACGCAAAGGCAAATGCTACGAATTTATGCTACAGCATGAACTTGTCATCACCACTGTAGAACTACCGCCAAACAATCCTCTTGGGTTTAAAATACCACACCAAAGGGTTTGAGATGTCTACAAGGACAGTGTCTTAATATGCAATGTGACATTAATGCAGGCCCAGCTGAAGGATTTTAAAACACACCATCAAAACCCCTGCTGCAATGTTTTGCTACTCGACAGAAATGAAGCCATCAAAATGTACCCACGGTGCAGCATGTTAGGCCACAAGTGAGTGTGAAGCGAGACAGTCTACATTCAACGGGTGAATAAATAAATAAATGAAAGGCCATTCGGCATTAAAAGCAACTCGAGAAGCAACTCTTATGTAGTCATGTCAAGGGATCAAACTAAACTGTATTCTGAGATTCAGCAAAGCAACGTACTTTTGCATCTCCCCGGACAAACGGTACAGTAGTAACTTGTTTATCATCGGCAGGGGACGCAACTTCAGAATTAACCATACAGCAAAATGACATTAAACAGCCAATGAGAAAGGGCGTTTGTTTGAAATATGAACCAGTGGGAAAATCCGCAAAACAGCACCACGATGGAGACCGGTCAAAACAATATTGAATTACGTGCCACTTGTGACAAAGCTCTAGGTTTCCACCTTCCTTCACTGTGCTTCTCTACGGTGAAAAACTCCCCGGTACAATCATAGCGGTGAAGACAAGGGACACAAGGGCGCTAAGTCAGCAACGTGGCGCTGATGTACTGAATGGGAGCGGTGTGTGCAATGGTCTGCAGTAGTGTTGGAAATGAGGTAGGTATCTCAATCGCTTGCTGTTGCCGGGATTGGGGTCCTTTATAAATCACCAAGACGCAAAGGCGCCATTGCCCATTACGGTTTAAATGTCCACGCGTGTTCAGGCTCAAGGGGTCCTCGGCAGTCAAGCCAGGCCTGTTTACTCCTTAACACAAGGTTAAGAAAGATATGCAGTTTCATGCAAAGAGGCATACAAAGATTGTCAAAGTCTAGGATTGTGGTCACAGAGGGGGTCGTAGCAATCCAAACATGAAGCGACCTATGCTGCTGCACTAGTGGTTAACTCATGCTCCAGGAGAAACATTGGGACTTCGACAAGAAGAACACTAGAGCCTGCATAGTTTATTCCCCGTAGCAAACCATCTCTCACAACATGGATGCAAAATTTGATCAAGAAAAACATGTCTTTTTTTTCCTCTTTTCTTTTCTTTTTTTTTTAAACAAAAGCGTTTGAGCTACAGTTAAAACAGTTTATTCTGTGCAAGGTTTTATTCTACAATTTATCAAGCTAAAAACGTTTTTCTCAAAAAGAAATCACGCACACGCTCACACACACACACACACACACACACACACACACGCGCACACGTACACACAATCTGAAAAAGAAAGTCCCTGGATAAAGCATGTGAAGCCACGACAGAGGTGGATGTCATTAGTGAATGTGTGAAACATCTCCCGAGAGGATCTGTAAGCTACCTAGATGTGCACAGCATGGCCATAGAAGCACCAGTCTGTCACCACCAAC
>OMNO01070620.1:0-20937 GCA_900303215.1 Trachyrincus scabrus | reverse complement strand
GTGAAGGCTACATGTGTGTGTAGGCCTTTAAATATATTTGATATATATATATGAATATACTTACTATATATAGGCTACCATATAGGCCTATAGCATACTATACTCAATATATACAGGCTGTGTGTATACAGGCCCTTCTATTTATGTCTACAAAATACTGTCCGTCAACCCCTTACGCATAGGCCCATCTCTTGCGCATATAAAGATCATTCCAGCGTAAACATATACGTATATCGTATACACCAAACCAAATGGACCTGGAGCCCGGACGACACGCACACGAGCTTCGATGGAAACTTAATCCATCAACTAAATGAACGTGTCCTTTAAATTGTTTTGGTTTACACACTTTTACGTGTTTCTTTATTAGCATTTAGGCCTATCTGTCTTTGCGTTCAACTCATTCATTGTCGCTATTAAATCTTCATTTTCACAGCTGCCCGGCTATTATATCCTGAAAACAGTCGACTCTGACCACTAGCTTTGATCAGGCCGGGAGGATCGTGGCCGGAGAGGCCGTTTGGGTCGTATCGTGTTCGTCCCGAGTGCCGTTATGAACAATAATGCGGCGTTTTATTACATCCAGCGGAAGTATTTATTTTTCGCCAGAGACAAAGTGACTCGGTTCACACACATGCGGATCAAGGATTGCCGCTCACGACTTGGACTGACACCAAATATCCTCCAAGTTCTCTCAATGACAGGAAGGGAAAAGGGGGACGACCTCCTCTATGACAGTGCGAGGGGCCCTACGCTATTACCATTACACCCTCCGTGCACAAGGCACAAGCCCTGTGTGTGTGTTTTCTGAAGGACATCGAACTCAGTTGCGATTGATTATTTAGATTTTTGTTTTTTTAGAATATGCACATTTATAGACAGGGACAATAGCGGTGTAATAACAAACCAGATAATTAAACCCAGGAATTGTAGTTTAATTAATTAGGCTCATCTGCTGCAGTATAGGCTATCATTCAGAGTGGTCCCCGAAATACCACCATTAGAACATTCCCGAAAGAAGAAAGACGTTAGTCTAGTAATTTCAGCCCATCAGGCGTAGTTGGGTTGCCGGCTATGGGATTGAAATTTACCCAGGTAGAACGAGCCTACACTCAATCATAAAAAGCCAAGCTCGGGAAAATGAATAGCACATGCAGCGTGGACGCTCGGCACAGATGTGTTACCTTATTAGGGCCCCCGGGAACGCTTTTACTTAGCCTACCGTACGGGCCTAGTTAGTTACCAGAAACAAATGCACACACAGACGGATACATAGTGTACCCCACGCACCATCAAGAGCCGTAATGATTGAGTGGAACAAGCACGAGTTGAGGTTCGACAGCAAATTATGTTCACAAACGTTTACCGGCACCGAGAACAGCAAGAATGTGGAAGTATAGCCTTACTTGTGAGCGTGAGACAAAAAAGAATCCTCGGCCGTGACATTGGTCCCATCAGCGCCACCCCGTGGTAGAGCAAAGCCACGGCCCTCTGGTGAGCCTCTGGTTGGAGCCGGGTTGTTATTCTACTACGCAGAGCTGGATAAGCCAAGCGAGCAATGGGGGGAAAAACGCTGTCAAACCGACGGCGAGAGGGCCAACAACACGCGGAGGGTTTTCCTATCTGTCCTCTTCCCCTGTCGTCGCTCTCACCTCCTTGGTAACACAGTTAATAACCTTGGTTCTCAGACGGTTTATTGCACTGCACTCCAATTGTACAAATGCTCCAGACTTTCAGACAGCTTTTATGACTGCGTTGCCGCGGCAACGAGGAGGATGTCTCGTAATTAGGGACGGCATTCCAGCGCGCAGTAAAGGATGCGCAAAAGCAAGGCCGGACTGTGGCAACCATAAACTTCAGCCTTTTCCTCGCGTTTATTGCCCTTTCGACTGTCATATATGAACGCCAATGCACTGCGGCTAGCTCCCATAAACACAGTGATAGCAACAACAAATATGGCGTGCCTCGCTCAAAGGAGAATGTCGTTGAACCGAACTACAAGCAGGGTGTGACAATGTGGGCTACTTAAACAGACAACAGCCAACGCAACACACGAGGCTATGTGAATTGATTCATCAGAAATATATGTCGTTAAGGACGAACACGTAGGTCTGTTGAAAAGTTTCAATGCAACGTTTATTTTGCAAATTGTATCTTGTCGAAATAGGCCCTAGCTGAGGGATTTCAATTTATTCCAATGTATACAAAGTACAGTACTCAGAAAACACGTCGCAAACTATGGCTAACAGTAATCCAATTACCAGTATAATGTAGTTAATTAGTATTTTCTCTATAGTCCTCTTGTCATTGGGAGGTCCGACCTTGGCCTATTTGCTGTTCCTATAATGTCTGGCATACGTTTCGTGTATCCACCCAAAGTATAATAAAGACAAATTCTTCATCCACTTTGTACCTTATTGTGCTTTGTACTGTTATAGAAATATTTGATTACCGTGAGCTTAACTGTGCAACCAATAGTCATGTGCGCGAACAGGAACATGAACAGGAATAGCAATGATTCAGAAATATAAACAGAGACAACATGTTCTGATAATCTTTTCATTTTTAATTTGGAAATATAATATAATACAGAATATTTGTGGACAAACCAAGAAATCCATCAACGCGCGTGCCCAACAGTGCCACAATAGTAGGCTAAATGTATTTATTTTTCATAATTACACTGATGTAAAACTCCAAATAATTATGAATTGACGGAGGAAAAAAAGTATATATCTTGTAAATAGATATCTCGACAGAATCTGGTAAATTGCCTTACGTGTACGTGTGCAGGCGTAGCCTATATTTCAATGCAACTCGTTATCGCGTTATCAATAGCGGATTATTCAATTCGTTGAATGAATAAAGGAACATGGAATATGGTGTTTTATGATATAGGCCAAGATAAAAAGGTACCTATTCGCACGACAGAACTATAACCGCGTTGCTGTCTTGCACACCAACGCGGAATACCAATATAGCCTATCTTTTGGTGTATTTTTCACTTGGTTTTCCGTACTACGAAATACAATAGTAAACAATTGGCTATAAAATAAATACAATTTTTAAAAAAAGAACACAAATACATTACATTCGCATCCGCTCAAACGCATTATTTGGTCACACCAAAGTCCGTCTAAATGATCTAGTAATATATTTGCATTCATAAAGCCACAATATTAGGCCTACCACATTTCTGATTCAAAAACAGAACAAATAAAATAAACCTTTTGATTACAAAATACACTGGATCAGTCGATTTAGACTGGTAATTATGTCCGCGTAAGGAGAAGCAAAAGAAACGAGCCGTCTTCGTTGGAGATCTCACTTTGTAGGCCTCTGCAAACTATCTTCAAAGTCTAAAAGAGTGACATCAGAGTTTTTTTGTCTGTTTATTTACTCGGTCTTACTTCATATTCTTGCAATGTTTCAAACCGTGCGAGTATTATAGGGTTGTCCTCGAACTTGAAATTAACCGTCGGGCGGTTAGTGTCTGCTGCTGCTGCGGTCATTGTTGCACAGAATGTACTCTGCTAATTCACAGCTCGGATGCGGTCTGGCAACACGGACACTCCCGCAGCGGCCACGCCGGTGGCTGCTCCGTGGTGCCATCGCCGTCCTAAAGCAGAGGATTGGACGTGTAATATTGTAACCGGTCTCTGTTTAATTTCTTCTCCTTCATTCGACGATTCTGGAACCAAATCTTGACCTGTCGGTCGGTGAGGTTGAGCATCCGCGAGAGCTGCAGACGCTTCTCCTTGTTGATGTACACGCTGAAAAAGAATTCTCTTTCGAGTTCTCTGATCTGATATTTGGAATAAGGACACCTTTTCTTGCGCGTCCTTTGTCCACCTAAGACAAGTAAAAGAAAGAAGAGAGAGAGAGTGAGCGAGCTGGCGGTCACAACACAGCCACACACACACACACACACACGTCAAGACCAACAGACAGAATAGGCATTCATGTCTTATATTATATTATATTAAATGTCATATAGTATTTACTATATCCCTCGCTATATCATGTTTAATATGTCATATGCAATCATTGACCAGTGGCTTGCTCAACTTCCCTTCCGGACAATACACTTGAGCATTGACCTTAAAGCGTGCACGGTAACCACGGTAAAGGGAATATATGCTAATTCTAATTAATGGCGTCCTTATTCAAACTACAGAGGAAAGACAAATATTCAAACCACTCAACCCACACACGGTGCAACACAAAAGCTCGTATGTAGATCTAACCAAACCGAGAGGCACCACACTCACATTGCATGCCAAGGGTTCCTTCAAAGGTAAAAGCGTGAAACTGGTACATTTAAGATTCACTGATGTACAGTGGACAGTAAGATACCAGGATGAGATCACATTCATATTTTTTTTAAAACCATAGTGTGTCGAAAAAAACCACTATACCCTATTCAGTCACGGCCAATTTCAATTCCAAGCACGTGATCCCACAGTTTATAACAAAGTTTTGTTAGGGGAATCTACAGGCCCTCTATAAACCTTATATGCTTATAAAACAGCATATAAAATTTTTAACAGGAGTGCGCTAGTTTGCAAACTTTCTCTCATAACCAAGGGCGCTGACTTAATACGTACTGCTGCTGCTCGATTTCTCCTCATTGTTGCCGGAAGATGACTCTGGGCTGCTGGTCTCCTCTCGGGGCTCCTTGGCGTCCGAGTCCCGACACGACGGCGCGTTGTCCTGCGCCGAGCTGGGCTGCTTGGCCGCCGCTTTGTCCCCCGAGCAGTCGTTCGCCGAGGGACTCTCGGAGGCGTTGCCGTACGCCGTCTCGAAAAACTGGTCGAACGCCTGGGGAAGCACGCCGTTTCGGCCCACGTTCCCGTAGAAGTTAGAGGCAGAGCCCGTGCCCGTGTGGTGGTGGTGGTGATAGGCGGCAGCGGTGTTGTTCTTAGCGAACATATCGCCCACCGCCGCCGTCTGTGCGGATAGACAGTCTCTGTGCACCATGTCCTCTGCAGTGGCGTAGCACTGGGGCAAATTTCCCCGGTGAGCCCATTTAGCGGACGCGTCAATAGCAGCATAGTCCCTGAACGTTACTTCACGCACGGGCTGGACTTGCGGGAGGTTAGAGGAGTACGAGTATGTCATGGGGCGGGTAGACGGGGTCTGGGACAAAAACGAGGGCAGACCAGAAAAATCAGCCCCCGCCGACACGTAATAGGTGCAACTAGGCAAATACATGTTCGATCCGACGGGGACCCTCTCGTCAAAATCCATCATTCCTTCACGCCACGACTCTATCTGCGGTTAGCCGCCTTTAACATGGCTCTGTATCGTCGTGGCTCGTGCCTCTTTGAAGCAGGTTCGCGAGGCAGAAATTTTGAGACGTAGGCTGACGTGGAGAGCCATCTCCATCCATTCCAGGGAGGCGTAGGTCACGTGACCAACGACAGAAATTGACAGCTTTTCAGTGTGTGTGTGTGTGTGTGTGTGTGTGTGTGTGTGCGTGCGTGTGTGTGTGTGTGTGTGTGTGTGTGTGTGTGTGTGTGTGTGTGTGTGCGTGTGTGCGTGTGTATGTGTGTGTGTGTGTGTTTGTGTGTGTGTGTGTGTGTGTGTGTGTGTGTGTTTAACAGAGTAAGTATGAAGCATAGGCCTGCTGCTTCCTGAAGCCTGACATTAGTTTATCGGTACGATGGTCTAAAATGAATCCCTTAATATAAGTCGGATTAACTATAACTGGGTCGCTGTTCAAATAAAAACGTATCTAGCCGCACGGCGAATTACAACCTTTGTTTGGTTCAATGTCATTAGACAAATTGCTAAAGTAGCATTACGTTCTCATTTAAATGTAAATTGTTTGTTTTAATTATGTTATTTGCAGAATTATTTGGAATCAACACATTCTCCCACTCTGCATTTAACGATTAGAAATGTACTAAAATCTATTAAAAGCAAATGATGTAAATATTAGTTAGTGCACACAAATATGACATCGTTACGCACGCATTACGCATATTGTTATAAATGCATTCATTCATTTGACATTATTTGGTTCAGGGTCATGTTCAATTGACGGTTGATTTTTAACTTCACTCCACGTGGCGGTATTTGCACATAGGCATACATACCTTTTACAGATTACCAAACGCTTGAGTCCAAATGTAGTCTAAAACGTTATAATCTAGAACGACAGGCCTTAGGAAAACAACAACAACAACAACAATAAAGAACACAACAAAAAAAAAACACAAAATGAAACTAAACAAAAAAACAGTGTTAACTAGAGATCATTTTGTACGGGACTTTACAGTTTGAATATACCCATAAATATAATAGCCTGTATATTGTTTAAAAAGCGCATAAATAGGACAGTAAAGCGGAGTCACACAGCCTAGCTTGCAATGTCCGCCTATTGGACTGAGGACAGAAATAATAGCCTACACACATAGGATAAACATGCAGAACCAATAACAAATGTTGTTTATTTCGTCAACGGGCGCCATTGCTTGAAGTTAAGGCGACGTATAGCTACAATGTGCAGTAAGCCTAGGCTAGTTTCTAGTTTTTCCTTGTCTATGTAAATGTTACAGCCGTGAGATGGACATTCGTATACATGTTGGTGTTCAATTGCTAGTTTTGATCTCCACCAATAAGCCAATCCTATTTTAAAATAACAACATAGCTCATAGTTGAATTACTTGTGGTATTATGTGCATTGTGTACGCGTTATTTCAAACAGGAAAATATATCCGTTAAATTTCCTATAGGCTAATTCATTCTATAGGGTACTTAGTAAATATATTAGACATTTTGCCATGTATATTTTTTTGTATTTGTAGCAGCAGAATGAGATAAAACCTTCAATGATATGCTTTAAAATGATATCCAGGCGTTAACAGCACATTTTAGAATTGGATAATCTGTGACACCGCGGACTCCTTGGTTGCTGTTCTTAACACTTCAAAGAGGCCACCGTGGAACTAGCTTTGCAGAGCCTGCAACTTGACTCTAATGTGTTGTGAATGAGAGCCATGAGCTCGGATTAGGAGCGCCAGGACGCCCCCGTGGCCCTACCGCATTCAAATCCAAGCGAGATAAACACACACGGATCCAAATCAAGACTCCCGGCTAACGTGTAACACAATCTCAAACTATCACGTTCACTAAGATCCTGCTAGTACCGACTAAAGACCGCCGCGGCAGTGTGTGAAACAGAAAAAACCATGAATGGTCCATGTGCGTGCTCACGTAGGTCATGTCTATGGCCGTGATTTTATTTGGAGAATTTGTATTGACACAAACAACTCCACTGTGTTTGGGAATACACGCTCCGCCTCTCCCGGGCAATCCAGACAAATTCTATGACTTGTGCTGAAGCTTTTCAGCTGCAATTGAGCACAGGATGCCCAGGAAATGCGAAGCCAGTGCTGCAGACTTGTGTTTTTATAGCTCCTATAGTATTCTACTGCTCCCCTTCTGCTCCCCGGCCAGACACCACAAAACTGGCCATGCGTGATTGAAAGTCCCACCTATACGGACTGGGAGATATTCACACACAGCTAAAAACAACTGCACGGCATGCACAGCAGACCAGGTAAGAATCGTCTATACCTACGTGATATTTATATACTGTATATACTATAACAATACCCTTTTTGTTTAGGCCTACATTTCTGAATTATTAGACAAAATCGTGTTCAAATTTGCTATTTGTTGCAACTGTGTGTAGTTACCAAGTTGGCTAACTTAAAAAAAATAAAATGGTCGTAGGCCTAATCCATACATTGTGAAATAGGCCTACATTAATGTGACGTAAACAAGGAGATGTGTGTCGTCTGTGTGCAAAAACGTCAAGTCGCCTCGTTGACATGCGCACGACAACAATTTGTTGGATATTCAATTACCGAGCCTGTGATCAGTGAAGTCGAAGTTTTTAATTATGCAAGGCTGGGGATTTCTTGTCAGGACGCACTCAAAGCCAAACCTTTTGTCTGCGCGGTCGACTTCAAGTTCGGGGGAGGGAGAGGCCGAGCTGCCGAGCCGTCCTCCAACACAAGACTTTGACTCCATGTAAGGGCAACAGCGTGCCCCGGATGAAGTCGTGCCTGATTGCTTTTACATTCGGCGTGCATGCCACGGCTTTCCAAATGGGAACACAGCAGAGAGACCACGTTAAGGTATCATAATGATAAACATGTAAATGTTGAAAAATGTAATGGATTTTAACCAGATTTTGCAAGGGTTTGATGGGACCTATCGCGCAGGCGTGTGTTTATTTCGTACCAAAAGGGGACGTTCATGCCTTACATTTAGCGTTAATACATGGAGTCACGTCAACACGTCTGCTCACTTTGATTTTGCATTTAACATAAATGCTAAAAAAAACCTACAAAAAAAGTTATAATTAATTGCAATTACTTTAAAAAGTAATTAAGTATTATGTAATGCACGACTCCCAATCTATCTGAACACACGAAGACATGTTTAGATAACGCTTTAAATGCGTAAGACGCATCAAAAAGCCTCCCTTTAACACTGATGTTAGCAACACGAATACAACCCCAGTCCCCACGACTTCTATCTTTGTACCATAAAACGTTGTTAGACAACAAGACAACAATTACGTCTGGGGCGCTTCTGTAGCACAGTGTCACGCTGTCAGCGACGCAAGACAATAAAGTAAGGCTAAATTGCCACACTTGGGCTTTTTCAAAGAAACCTGTAGTTTAAAGAAATGGGATGCCTCCGGTCCCATTCATTTGTTGGCATTAAGTCGTGTTGTACGCTATCTAGGCCTGCTGGGTACCTTGTGATAGGCTAATTATAAAATGTTGAATGGCTATGGGAAAGCCGAAACGTTATAGAGGGAATGCCAAATGAGATTTAGCCAAACACATTTTCTAAAAGGTTGCTCCCATACAGAAATTAGAAAAATAGCACAGGGCCAAGATAAGTGGAAGTAGCCCGTGGTGAAAATCCTTAAAAGGCACGTATTTATAGACTTCTAGTCTGTGTGAGCTCAAACCTGCCATTTTGTATGTCCGAAATATCCACAAAATGTCTCAGACGGACACATATTTGGTCCTGTAAAATAAAGACATAAGTGTGTAACACACCCTGATATTACATATTGTGATTCGACCATTTTGAACTTGAATCTAATCGGGTGGATAAGTCAGGACGTTATTGAATGGGCGTAAAATTGGAGTTAGACCATGCCTGATGCGGGTAAAAAAAAAAACTAAACAATTCTCACACAGACTTTATTGTGCATATACCTTAATATATCTGGAATATCTTATTATTATCAATTACTAACAATTGTCAAATTATCCACAGGTCCAAGGCAACAGAGACTGCACCACACAGGGAAGGACGCCGGGGAGAAATCTCAACTCCACGGTCAAAGGGAGGACATTCGTCGAATGAACAAACGATCAAAAAAGACAATATCAAATATGGACTATATTCAACGGCATATTAAGACACGTAGTTTTTAAATTGACTTGTGGTGGGACCCTGTGAGACCCAAAATTGTAAAATGCCGTTGAGGACAGAGGAGGAGAAAATATTCAAACCTTTTATATCCAATTGTCATGGAAATTAATATTTACTATGCATTTACAGCGTTGCATGTGCTAAATGTTGTTAACATTGGCGATAACAATTAAATAATTCGGGAAGAAATGGGCGTAGGCCTATATTACGCGCGTCCTCCGTTTCGGCTAATATGCGTTTAAGTTTAGGCTTGTCTTGTCTACTCGTGTAGTATCGCTTCATTCTTGGAATAGGATATTTTCCTTTTATATATTTTTGCAACATATTCCAAAAATGTCTGCGTCAACGAGCAGAACGCGACTGTTTACTTGTGTGATCTTACTGCCCCTCATGGTAAAGGATATTCTTTTTGTGTTGTACCACACAACATAGTCAGCGATGCTACCGCCTGTTTTATTTTGCTACAACCTGTTTTATTTTGTTACAGCCTTACTATAGCCTAATATTCAGGACAAAGTACGAGACTACGCGTGTAGGCCTTACACGTTCAACTTCACGGACAATTTCAATCAACGGCTTTGGGACGTGCTTAGAATTAGTCTTTATATAAAAGTATACCCGCTGAACGACTCAGTGTAAGTGTAAATACTGTACATGAGGAGGGCTAAATATAGCCCTATAGACTAAGACTTTTAAGAGGCCAAAATACACTCGACAACGACTGGAGACGTGACGAATCGGCCTATTTGCCATGCTGTATTGTTTACGGTCTAATATTAGACCCTATAGGTAACATACTAATGCATTAGAAATGATGCACAGCGATATATAGGCCTACGACAATATTCATAAAAATGTTAAAAACAAAACTGCAATTTAGGCCAGGCACACGTCTGCAGAAAGTAGATGTGTTGGTGCCCAGACAGGCGCATCACGTAGCGTTTGGAGGTGATCTCGACATGAATTAGGTCTACATTAATCATACAGTCGTTTGAAATTATCGCAAACGAACCGAATTGCCTTTTTTTTCCGAACATTTGATTAGTGTTTAGTAAGCCTAATATTCAAACCCCGTTTGCCGTCGCCAGAACCAGGTCGGCCTACATGTTTCGGTTGTTATATTAGTTTTCTACGTCTATGCTATTTGACTGCTACACTTGAAATAGCACAGTTAAATTAGACTTTGGCCAACACTATGCTAGAAATAGAGCAAGTTCAATATACGAATGTGTTTATTGTAGCCAATATTTGATTTCTTGGATTATTTAGTTTCCATTAATTTAGCTTACAGTGATTTTGTTATGGTTACTATATTTAAACAGTCACGAATTTTAAAGCATTCCTGGTTTGCTCTACAGGAAACAATGGCGTTGTTTACTTGTCTGCTGGCAGTCTAGGTACTACACGATTACGTTTCAAAACCAACTCCAAGTTTCTGAGGTTAGGCGGCCTACGCCATCATTACGCAAGGTGGGTAGGTCTCCAGAACAAACAGTTAAATCCAGAGTCTATGAGAGGATGTATCCGCATTGGGTCGCATCAGCTCCTTATCATTTCCAACGTATGTTTTCTTACTGCCCAGAATGCTTGTGAACTCCAAACACTTGATAATAAAACGTTAAATGGACAAGATGAAAACAATATGACATTTCATTTTTTTCTGGCAGCATAAACCACTAAATTTGTAAACAGCAAAAGAAAAAGGGGAGAAACAGTGGAGCATTTGACACATTAAGATGGTATCTAGTAAATTCGAAGGCTGTAATATAAGCATGTTCCAGGACTTACTTCGAATTAAGTGACATCAATCTGAATAGCAGCCTAAAAATGTTGCACAAAGTGATGTACTGCGTTAAATTGCCTTAAGGTGGCAGCAAAGCACATGTTGCCGCTGAGAATCAAGTTCAACATCCTGTTTGAGACGGGCCCAAGCCGTCGAAAAAAAACGCATAGCTGGGCAAAGAGCGTCTGGTGGGCGGGGCAAGGGCTGTCTATCAAGCCGAGAATGAAGGCGGGACTTAACGTTTGTTTTGGTTCTCCACTAGCCAATGAGTAACGGCTCTGCTTAGGTACAGCCAATCAGCTTCGAATCTTTTCAACTCGCGCGGATAAACCCAGTCCCCTTTTCAGCCTTTTTTTATTTATTTCATGGTACAGGAAGTAACACTTTCCACTCTTGCCCTTTAATAAACCCAAAGCAGCCTAGGGTTATGTTGTAACACCTGCGCGCGCCGCCGTGCCTACGTAGAGACAGGACCAGAGGTCTTTGGTGTCTCACATTTCGCGTTTGTGGACAAAACTTGATCGTCAGACATGTCCACCCCCAAAACCTGCCGTTCAATCATGAATTAACACTCCTGTTCAGTCCCCAGCTATATATCCCAAGGACATGTAGCTGCTGCCATCTTTGCCTACATGGGCTTCAATAAATCACAAAAGTATGGCGGTTTATAAATAGACAAAAACAACTGTCACAACAGGAGGCAAGCACTAGAATATAGTTCAAGTAGGTCTAGGGACTTTGTGTCTATATTTTGGTGGTGTATCCATTTAGCTCTCAGCCTAAAGCGATGGGCCAACCTATAAAATAACGCCACCAAATATAGGCCTGTAATAATAATAATTTAGTTGATTTAATTATATTTCATTTATTTATTTTTTGCAACTGTGAAACCTCTAACGAAGTCCGCAAGAAGAAGAAACAAATCTGAGAAATGCCAAAATCGTCAAAAACAAAAACCATGCGTAGGCCTATAGTGTCTGTGATGTTGCATCTACAGGAATAGTTGAAAACACATTAACAGGTGAGGCGATCATGCATATATAAATAGGTACACCTATACATTTCAATAGAATGTAATATTTTACAGCCAACGTGGATTATGTTTTTTTTTTTTTCTTTCCATCTATACAAAAACTACTATTACTATTTATGCTATTTATGTTTCGATGGCTAACTTAAGCATTGGCCTACTAGGCCTATCATTTTTTAATTTGTTATCCAATAATATAGAACGTTAATATCCACAATCTAACTAATCAAAATAAAAGGAAACGAAGAAGGGACTCTTTGGGATATAGGCATACACTTATATTTCTAACGCGTAATAGCGCCAGTTACACTTTTGAGACTCGTGTTTAAGGCGTCAAATACATTCAGGAAATGCATCCAATTACACAAAATAGATCAAAATAAAATATCCCTACTTAACCAGTAGGCCCTACTCGCACGCTTCAACGGTATCGAAGATCTCACAATCAATGTGCGTCTGTCTGTGTTCGTATATGGTGCTATAGTAGGTCTACTATCGTGGAAGTAGTAGTATATCAAATAAACAGGAGTATATGTAATCACAGCATTATAGAATATACATTTAATAATATAAATGTATAATATAAATATCAAACTATCTCTCTATCGCTCTATATTCCTTAATTTCCCTCGGGATAAATAAAGTCTCTTGAATCTTGAATCTATATATAGGCCTGTATTTCAGCGAATAGCATTTTTCTTCTGGATGGAAGGGTATATATTAAATAATACGAAAAAAATAAAATACAATTCATTGTATTGTTAAATAATAACAATAATGTATGATACAATGTACAAAGCAAAATTTTGCTGTGATAGGCTCGACCGTCATTTTAATTAAAACCGAGCCATGTAATGTGACGTGAACAAATAGGCCTATATAATTATCCGTCTGGGATTTTCTATTTTAAATGTCGGATACTTGTTATTAAGTCCTATATATTCCATCAGGATATTAGTCTACAACATTTAAGCTATAGGATTTCGAGGCCTACACTTAAAAGGTTAATATAGGCCTACACGTCGGCTATGTTGAAAGTCCAGTATTAGCACGTATTGCAGAACATTTCCAAACCTTTATGGCTGCAGAATCAGTGCTTAAATTAACATTTCAAAAGTCGCCTTAACTGCTGTGCAGTCCTACACAAACCTCTGCGTGTTCGCGACGCTTCAACTTCTCAACACTGAGACAGAAAAGACACTCGTCCTACGTTGTATTGTGCGTAGTGTCACCAGGAGTATAGGCCTATATCCAAGAGTATATTATCATATAGAATATTATATAAAGGAAATATAAATGAGAATCATTGTAATCATTGTCATTGGTAGTTAATAGGTCATATTTAAGGAACGTTTACTTGAATTAAATGGAGGAAAAAAAAGTTCATTAATTGACACACAATATGCCTAATCACCCGCTAGATGGCAGTAGACGCTCACACATCTGGAGCTGAATATCTGGGGTGTATAGACTAATAGTCCACCTCTGTCAGTGTACAGCAAAGTTAATTGATTGCTCTACAGGTCGATGATTCAACATTTAAAAATCACAAAAAGTTGTGAGCTTTTAAACAGCCTCTACACCGACCGAGTAATGACAGAAATGTAGGCCGCGTATTTTCAAGGTTTGACAACGGTAGGCCTAGTGAAATTGTTGGTCAAACAATGAGATAGGCCTAATGAGCCTACCTAAATAAATATAAACGCATCCCGACATAACCTAAAAATCAACTCGTAGTGTAGGCCTAATAGCCATATAATTCATTGTCCATATTTTATTTGGATGGACATCAACACAGACATATTTAACACACAACGATAGTAACCATGCCAAAATTTACGTTATATACAACCACATGAATAGGCACACATTATAAAAGCAATAATTAATATGAAGACATATCTCTTGACGATTATCTATGCATTATAATAAGAATTGCACCATAGATTTAATATGAACGGAAGCATGGGTCCATTTAAAAATACATCTTGCAAGTAAAGCGTGTGGCTTGTTTTGAGAGGCGTTGGACACTATTATTAATAAAAGGTACCAAAAGTCCAAATGCTTTAAGTAATCCGGTGAACCTCCGTATTTAACACTCGTCAAACTTGGAAAAGAAAAATCTCAATGGCATAGGACAGCCTTCACGGGGTCTGTTTTCCTGAGCTCAGAGAGAAATGTCACATATATTTTTCCACATGCGGACTCCGTCAACCATATTTTACAACACGAAGGACAACAGAGAGCCGAGCATTATAGACGGGCATTCTGTTCCAAAAGTTCTGGTGAATCACGTGCATCAAACAAATAATCGAAAAAAGTTTTCCCTCTCCATAAATCCAGAATTGTGGACTGTTTCAGTGTGTGTGTGTGTGTGTGTGTGTGTGTGTGTGTGTGTGTGTGTGTGTGTGCGTGCGCGCGCGCGCGCGTGCGTTTTCATTTCCCATGGATACACTCCGCCAAAAAAAAAAAATAACTAGCTGATTATTTTCACTTTGTTGACCACTTTCTTTTCCTTCACACGTCTGTTCTGAAACCATATTGTAACCTGTCTCTCGGAGAGATTAGTCTGAGCCGATATCCTTCTCCGCTTGTCCTTCGTGATGAATTTATTGGCGGCGTACTCTCGCTCGAGCTCCTTCAGCTGCACCTTGGTGTATGGCACGCGCTTCTTGCGTCCACGTCGGTAGGAGCTCGCGTCCCCCGCGGCGTGGGACACCGCGTCTGTCCGGTGGAACAAAGTCACAGACACACACACACACACACACACACAAAAAAAACACCTTAGTATAGTCTTCATTAGGACATGCCTGTCGAAGGTTCGTCGGCTGTAAACCTGGTGGGTTGTTTAACACATTAAAACGTGTTTTAAACAAAATTGTACTTTGATCTCTGTTAAAACAAAAACGCTCACGGTGTGTTTTCAGTAATCTTACCTGGTATAGAGGACTTCCAGATATGCCCTGCCTGCGGCTGCTCTTTGGCGCAGTACACTTGGCTATTCCAACCGTTTGCGGTGAGAGTCCACGGCTGGTAGCTATCCATGGGCAACAGGGTCTCGTGTCTGGCCTCCGACGGCGCACTGATAGTTGGCACCACGGGCACGTCGAGATAGCTCGGAACAGGTTGGTATGGGCCAGAAGGATACGTGGGGTAGAACGCGAATTCCTTTGCCCGAGTCGTAAAGTCGTCAGTCGCCGAGGCGGATGAGTCCATGTATTTATCCCCGTACGCAGAGGGGGGTTGCGAACCACACGACTTCATGCTGCTGTGATGGGACATTCTGCATGGGTAGTAGCTACTGCCAAAGTATCCATAGGGTAGCGAGGCACTGGACGAGCTCTGAGCCGCCGAGCAAGGGCTGCACTGTTTCACTGGCTCCCCCATACCAGAAGTAGGCACGTCGCTAGACAAGTACGCGGTGCTGGGTGCCAGGGACGGTGGATGCGCCATCAGATTTCTGCACTGATTCGCCGCAAAGTTGCCACCAGCAAAACCCTCCATGTTCTTACTCACTTCATCGGAACCGTCGCCGTTGTCGTAGAGAAACATCACCGACGGGTCGATCCAGCGCGGACGGAGAAGCAGTGACGTTGTCATAGCACGACATCCAACATTGAAGGGTACTGGCTCTTTTTTAAAAAGCCCAGAGACTGAGGAGAAGGAGATACTGATTCCGAGAGAGTAAGTGACTCTGACGCGCACGAGAGCACTAAGGTTGCGCCATCATTGGCCAGGAATTTACCACGTGACCAGGCTATGCAAAGCGTACGATAAACATCTACCAGCGCAGATAATTAAATTGAAAATGCAGGGCTGTGTGTGTTTGGGTGACTGTACCGATGGCCCTTTGCTTTGCCATGGGAGAATTCATTCATTGAAATAAAGCATGTCAAATTAAATCAAAATCTGTCGAGGATTATGTGGATAAGGTAAAAAAAAATACATGAATACACTGTATTATAAATAATACAGGCCCAATACTGTGTTTTTTGTTTTGTTTTTGATCGATTGGAGAATAATTCTTGGTAGGCCTGGATAAGGATGTTATCTAGAGGTGAAATCTTCCCATGGAACTTGCCTTTACGCATAAAACAATTTGCCCGTGCCATGTTATGTTTTAGCTACATACAAAAAGCTACATACATTTAATTCCGCAAACGTACATATATATATATATATATATATATATATAGATAGATATATCAATAAAGCCAAACAAATAACAACTACTTACATGCATAATAATACCATTACAATAATATAATACTAACAATAAAATAGAACGCATGAACTGAATAGACATAGGCATATTGTGCGTACAGGCCTAGTTATATCTTCTCTTAAGTGCAAACATGTCAAACCGTACATGACAAAGACCTGTAGTTTACTACACACAACATATGTATGAATAGGTCTATGTTTACTAGTTTACTACACACAACATATGTATGAATAGGTATATGCACGGGCAAAAAAAAATAAAACGTCATGTGAATCATGTATAAACAAAACAAATGAAAACATAGCATCGCAAGTTCCGTCAATGTTTCACTATCACGACTCTCGGACGTTTGGAGGTAAAAGCGAGTTTGTGGCTGGACGTGCACGCTGCTTTTTTTTTTTTACATACGTGGTCGACGCGGCTGGAGGCCAAGGTCAAGTTGAACGTTTCTGTCTGGCCGACATGCTCGCTGGGCTATTCAGTCTTAGAGGGACGTCCGAGCGTCTGAAAGGCGCGGAAGGAGGGTGAGAATTCCTGTTTGAATAAAAGCTTTCGAGGACATTAACTTTTACTATCATTTCTGTTTTAACGTTTAGCCCTTACACTACACTGGCTTTAGATGTAGGGCCTACCGGTGTGTATGCTTCCATTTAGCGTTGGAAACATAACACGAATGCTTTCGTTTGTGTGTGTGTGTGTGTGTGTGTGTGTGTGTGTGCGTGTGTGTGTTTGTAGGAGTTTTGTCGCATACGTGTGAAAATGATGTATTCTCTGAAAAGAAGGCACAAGATAGACGTGTCGTTGTGTGGGTGTCTGGTCTGCTTTTACGTGTTTACGACCAGTGGCCCTCTGACTACACCGTCTCTAGCAACAGAGCATTTAGTTGGAAGCACAGCTCTCACTCAAGTGTTGACCGAAATGGCAAAATATAAAAAGAGCTTTGGTTGGTCCAGATGAGTTAAAATACACACTAACATTTGAGATCTTTATATATGTTCAACTGGATGATTTAGTTTTTCCACATGTATCTACTTGACCACATATTGGCATAATCCAAGAGATCCTAAACCACGTAGGCCTACGGCTGGGTGGAGGTAGGACTGATTCATTGTACGAATGGAAACAATTTGATATACGACTAACATTAACTCTTAACTTGTTACCTTTGGATTCCTGTCTTTATATTTTAATTCGCAAAGTAGGCTTGCTCAATCGTTAAAACGTCCATTGAAAACAAGCATAGGCCTACACCAAAAAAGGAGCATTTATATGAACACAATCATCTCGCTTTAGTAAACGTACATTTTGTTATTGTTGCTTAGGAACAAACACAGATAACCATAGCCTAAGCTTCAGTAATCTACATATCAAATAAAACACACGTACGTTCTAAATAATTGTTATTTCTAAACTGTTAATGTGAAGTAGTCCTATATGCGGTGTTCAGTTTTACACACAGGTCTGGGTCTACATTATGTATGCTAATATGAAATGGGCCAGTTCTAAATTAAAATGCTATTTCACCTATTTCTGAAAATGCATTAGCCCTACATTACCGTCACATCAGAATCCTGGTCCCGATATTGTTTAACTAAATAATGCCATGTTGTACTATGAGGTAGGCGTAAGTATTACCAGTTGGTGGTAAGTGATAGGACTGGGCTTACTTCTGGAGAGAACAAATTTGTACAATTGTAGGCTATTTTTCTCATGTAAATAACATAATTTGATCTAATAGCCAATGGGCCTATATTCAATCAAATCAGTTTCCGTCCCGTAGGCCAGTGTCTAATTCTCCCCGTGCCCAGAAGTAGGCTATAGGTAGGTCTGTTGTGAAAATGTGAGAAATGGTATCTGTAAAATAGGCTACCATTAGGCCTAATCGCAGTTCATCTTGGTCTGTTGATCGTTGCTCTCCGCTAACTCCACGACCCAAACAAAGTTTGCTCCACTGAGTCTCGAGTTTGAGCCTTGGGTTCACAACAAAAGATGGCCGTTACCATGGTACCAGGCTGTCCACGACAACAACAACAGCAGCATGGACAGGACAGACCACCGTGGACCAACACAATGACCAGACCCTCAGCTAGCCCATACACCTCCTACACCTCCTACACCTCCTACACCTCCCAGGGCCTGCCCTTCTGTTTTCACCGAGGCAGTGAATGGGCACATTGTTTTTCTGTATTGACAAAACCGCTCATTGAGGTCTATAATAATATTATTTTATCATGTAGGCCTAGGTTGTATCATTCACAATGTGTTTATTTGCTTGTTCTTCTGATATGTCAGGAATTGCAAAGCCTCTATAAATTCAATACCCGTTAGGCCTAATATTCGTTCGGCTGGATGGTTGCCGAAATCCCCGACACATGCCGATAGGCCTACGTGTGTTTTTGGTCAAACAATGAATCAGGAGGTGGTATAAAAGTACTTTTTTTTCCTATGTCCTCATGACAATTTCTGTAATATGGTTATGATGGACAGCCTAAACAATGGGAGGAAATACAACGTAATACAAAGGAAAAACGTTCACATTGGCCATGGCCCAGTCAGTTAGCTATCGGACAAAGTTACAAACACGAGGTTTTCACTCAGCACCGACCCTGAAAGCGGCTAATAGATCAAAACATATCAGCCTAACAACGAATACATATTAGAGCCTAGTAATGATTAGGCCTACATTTCTATTGTACAACTAAAATAGTGCATGGACGCCTCGTGCACTGTTTTTAATAAGGCCTTTATCATGGAAACAGAAACCGAGCAAAAATAACTTTATTTCTAAATTGCATGTGACGGCTATTATCATCTTATTATGCCTATTAGTTTGGATGCAATTCTAATTAAGCTTAAACTCTTTTATTTTTTCAAATTGGCAATATTTTCAATTTGATAGCGCGAGACCAGCTCCCGTGGATATGTCCTGTAGGCCCGTAGGCCTATCAGACTTGAATTAAGCTGCACGGCTTTAAATTAGGCCTAAATACTACATTGCACGCATTAACTATTCATATATTGGGATTCCATAAACGAACCCTGTTTCGCTGTATCATGCAGAATCATAATCACTTTTCTTAAGTATAAACACTTTAAAATGTTGTTGACAATATGGGCTATCAATAGCATAATAATAACCATCGTATTTTCACCTTTAAACAAACAAAGCCAAAGCCAGCTGTACATGACGAAAATATAGGCTATTCTAACATATATATGTAGGCGTAGGCCCATATTTATTACGTATAGGCCTATTTTTCTAAGTAGGCCATAGGCCTATTAGTCTAATATATTTGCGCTGTGATCCAGTTCACTTTGAGGTAATTAGGGTTTAAACACCTAGATCCAGCCCAACTCCAGAAATTACCTCGAAAAAAACGTAATGATGCACTCAAGGAAATACACTTCGACTAACTTGTGTTCAGGCCTTCAGCTCTCCGATGTACGTGCAGTGAAACTAGCCTACCACAACGAAAACGAAAATAGAGCATACATTTAGTTTCCACAGTTTCAGCCTAAGTCTATATTTAAGTTCTAAAATGTATTTGAACTAGGCCCTAATCAAAACATGTGTTAGACTTTGCTGTTCTTCATAAAAAAACAAAAAAACATTGAACGTTTTGAGTAGTGTTAAGGACCGCAATAATATAGCCTACTGTATTATATAATCCATGACTATGGATTATGCATCTTATTGGTTAACGCACACGTGTCGGCTGTGTCTTGGTTATACAATGGTCATTGTACGTATAGCGAACTTTAATAAACCTACTGCGGATCAATGGGTATTACTGTATTTATCCAATATGTTTTCCTCATATTACTCGGAATGCCCAAACTGAACATATCTGCTATTCTGGAAAAACAAAATATTATGACGATAGCAATCGAAAACGAATTGTCTATTTAGTTTAGATAGTAGTAGCCTACACGTTGGAAAATCAGAATGCACAAAATGAGTTGAGCGCAAGCCCAACCACATTAAAATGGTCTGGACATCGTCCAGGTTAGGCCTAAGTTACTTCGCCACATTGAGCAATATTGTGCAATGGCCAATAGATGTGCTAAAAAAGAATGCCTCTATAGGCCTATCACTGAACCACAGTGATCTGAGCTTCCACAAACAGCAGACCCTTACTAAGTTAGTTAATAGTTACCCTACACACGAGGACAACTCGGAACTGGAAGCCGTATGTATGATAGGCTACATCCTGATGTGGATATAACATACACAATGGACAATGGACGAACCTGGAGGTAGGTCTCAACAAAGTGCACCTTTAACACGTCCAACTGCAGACGACCGCACGGGTCATTTCTTCATACGATGCAACGGAGGAAAAGCCAACCAAACAGTAAAACGCGCACTCGTAAAGTGATAAGGCTTTGCACCTGGCGCGTTACATTGCTACTACTGAATTGGTGATA
>OMNO01070617.1:0-12172 GCA_900303215.1 Trachyrincus scabrus | reverse complement strand
TTTCTTTGGTCGGTTCTCTCTACAAAAACAACATTAACGACATTCACAACATTAAAATTAACAACATCCACAACATTAACAACATTAACAACATTCACAACATCCACAACATCCACAACATTCACAACATCAACATTAACATCAACATTAACAACATTAACATCAACATTCACAACATTAAGATTAACATTAACATCACATTCACAACATTAACAACATTAATGTAATGACCGAAAAGACACCGTCGATGTTCTCTGCTATTTGTAGTTAAATAAATAATACAATAATAAAAATCCTAAACGATAACTAAAGTAAACAACAAAAACTGAAGTCTATATAGGTGTATAATATAAAATATGAGTAACAGGTTCTAATGATGATATGATAAGTGATATGTGCACTGTGCATGTGATACGTGCACAGCGCATGGGATGATACGTGCACGCACTTGTTATGATAATGGATGGTGGCAGAGAGACCCCGGGCACAGATCCTGTAGCACATCAGATGGATCAGCTCACTGAGCCATTGCTTTCCACTGTAACACACATAACCCACACATGACACGCACGCAAACACACACACGCATGCATAACCCACACATGACAAGCACACAAACCCACACACATGCACACACGCATACATAACCCACACATGACGCGCACGCAAACACACACACACACACACACACGTATGAATAACACACACATGACGCGCACGCAAACACACACACACACGCACACACACGCAGACATACACACACACATACACACGCAGACATACACACACAGACACACACACACACACACACACAGACACACACACATGCACGGACACAAAGACACACACGCAGACAAGAGATACAGTATAAACCATAGTGACTGACTAACATGGTTCTAACTTCTAACACTGTTGTGCTTTTAGCTTGGAGAGAGAGTGATGTATCATACTGCACCTGCTCTCAGGTAGAAACCCCACCAGGTACGTGCCGATCACCAGCCAGGTCAAGCCGATGATGGCCAGTGTAATCCTAGCAGACAGATGAGAGGAGATCTGTTACTGCAGTTAACATGCAATAACAAAAAGCCCAGTTTCCTCTACACCTGTTCCAAGACTAAATGATAGTGGGAATGGGATATGTTCTATATTTAGGGTGTTTGTTTTCAAAGTAAACGCTCCTTGGGTAAACCACATATATATACGTGAGAAAAACACTTTTTTACTCAAAGCTGAAATGTTTGTGAAAGATTACTACTTCTACTATTTGGCTTGGCAGATCTCACTTGGTGGATTCAGTGGATTCAGATAAATGTCATTAAGGAGCAAGTAGGGGTAGGGGTTACTTACTTACTTACTTATTTTGACCAAAGGGGGAGCCTGACAAAAGGTTTGAGAACCACTGCACTACACTATCCTGCCCCTCCCTACTATAGATTGAAGATATTTGTGGAAGAAAGGTGGGAGGAGGAGTATTCTCACACTAACCTGAGAGGGAAGAGGACGCAGTAGCGTACGAAGACGCCCACGCCCCAGATCACGGTGAGGCGGAGGCTGATGTAGCGGAAGTTCTGATTGGTGCGCGTGAGCAGGTTCCAGGAGGCCAGCTCCTCGGAGGAGAAGCACTGGGTGACCTGGTCGTCCACGATGCTCTCCATGCCCTTCTTGTGGAAGTAGAAGACATCTCCCAGGGCAAACTCCCCCTCCGCCAGGGTACCCCCCGGCCGAGACCCACGCACGTCCAGCATCTCCTGCTCCATGGAGCCCCCTTCTCGCTTAATTATCCCTGTGGGAAATACACTGAACTCAAAAACACTAAACCTTACTTTACTAGAGCATGCCTAGTATAACATGAATAGTTTATTAATATTTTGTATTAAATGCTTTTACCTTTATTCTATTATGTAATGCATCTTGCAGCTTGCTCAAGGATGCCTACACTACAGGCAGGCTGTAGACATCGGGGATCGAATCCAGTACCTTTCGGCTGCGAGATAAACATCCAAGCCAATACACTATCCTGCCCCTACTTACTTATACTTAGCACTGCTGTCTGTCTTTATTTGTTTGTCCCACTTTTCTTTCGCTTCTCAGTGTGCTGAGTTACCAACAAGAACAACATTGGTGAACATGGTCAACAAGAGTGTGTGTTGGTTACCTTTCCTCAATGATATAATCTTCCTAAAACGTAAGGAAATGATTAATCGTAGAAGTGTTATGCAACTCAATGCAACAAAGAGTAGGCTTACATGTGACTTGGCCCATGTCCTTTGTCTTAACTACTTCAGTGTGTTTCCTAAAACAACAATTTATGTGCTGATGTCCAGTCCCAGTTTGCCCTGTTCATATTTTTTCAATTGAAAAGTTGTTCTGAAAGTTGCTCAATAGTTCACAACACTTTTGCAAAGTCTGTCAAAGATTGTCTTTCTGCTGTTATTGCGCAATGTCCAATTGTATTTTTACTACAGTGGAAAACCCCAATTTCTCTGTAAATCTCAAGATTAACATACAACTCCAGTTCCAATTTTCTGTAAACAGCCACTATTAAAAAATATGTATGAATTGAACTCTCAGAAATACCAATAACCAATACCAACCACCGACCAATACTAACCCTACAATTTCGCAAGAAGCAGATGGCAGTGAATTTGCACACATGAACACAGTGTATGTGAACACATACACTGTGTTTCGCAGCATATTGCGATTTGAATGTGGGGAGAGCATGACTTGAATATTGTGCTAAGGTTATGTAACTAAGGCTTGCATCACTGCCCCAGGGCACACCGTGTGTTTATATTGCTGGAAAGACTGCGGGCGGTCGTAGCCAGCAAGAATCGACTATTGTAAAGCACACACAGACACACAGACACACAGACACACACACGAACACACACACACACACACACACACACACACACACACACACACACAGTCACATGAGCAGTGTCTCATGCGTCTAGAACTGAATTAAAACCCTCAACACACAACAGGACGTTATGTCCTGGTCACGTGCATGCAACACATGGAAGAAAAGTATGAAAAAATATGAGGACATATATTATGTATAAATCATTATGAAGGGTCAATATCAGATACATATTGTGTAGCGTGGCGGTGAACCTAAAAGGGTTCAGATCAGGTGTATTCTCACCGTTGGGTAGGGGGACCGGCACACTGGGCTTCTCCTTGCGTCCTCGTTGGATTCTGAGCGTGGCCCACTGTTCAAAAGCAATATATAGTTTATAGTTTTCGACATATGCATTTTGTCAGAATAGTGACCACGTTCTGGTAGCCTCATTCTTGCATTGCCTCCATCATATAGCTTTTAGAAATCGGGAGGAAAAAAGGCGCAGGTCTACTCACCTCTAAAATGCGGACTAATATCTGAATATAGACCCCCGTTACGCCCAGGGAGAGACCGAACATCGCAGGCAGCATGACGAGACCCAGGAGTACAGACATCCACACCTGGAACAGTGCCAGGGCTGTAGTCCAGGTGTCCTCCATCGACAACCGTCCTGTCCCGCAGCAGCAGCAGCAGCAGCACCGCGGTTACACGCCAAGATACCCGAGATCAGTCGTCTTTGCGATTAAAATATACTTCACTGAAACGTGTCCGTCTGAAGAAACGGTAGGAAGTAAGTGGCAGACAGTACAATGCAAGGGAAATACCGAAGTGGACCACAGAGAGCAGTTACAGGGCATATTCCACAGTTAAAAAATTAAAAAATGCAGTGCGAAAAAAAAGATCGAGAAAAGGGAGAACGCCCCTGTTGGAAAAGTCCATATTTTTCATACGTCGTCTTGAATTGTCTTGAATTAGTTCATATCTTCCGCAGTACGTAGATTCACATTCCCAAGCGCAAACGCTTCCAGAGCTCAGCAAGGAAAAAACACTAGAGACCGCTACACTTTCAGCCAATCAGGGGTCTTGTACGGAGGTCAGCTGTTCAGAGTCCCTGACGTTTGACAACAAAACAGGGCGCATATAAACTGTCACATTCATATCCCGACCATTAATTGATGAATTAACACCTTTCCCTAACATTTATGTATGGACAAGTGTAGACATCTCACTGAAACACCAGTCATCAGGAAAGATATAAAGACAGGTGGTTACTTGTACCACTCTAAACGTGTATAAACTATGTATTAGCGAGCTTTGTTGACACCTTAGTGCCATCATTTGAGAAACGGTAAAGTCTAAATCGTTCAAATGAGTAGGCTGATAAACTAAAGGAAGACCTGTTGTTCCAGGTTGTAGTTCTTTCGCGTGCCTGCCCCAGGGACTTGTGGGAAATGGTGTTCATTAAAGCGCGCGCTGCAGTGACGCTTTCGAATCAAGTATGGCGGACTCCACTGTTTACATGCCAGGGATTGTTCTCGCCTCGGTCATGTTTCAACACCTAAACACGGATTCAGATGTAGTAAGTACACCACTCTGCAAATGTACTATTTTCCAAAATAAGCAATGTTATTTAAATGTTAAAAAAACAGGTTAGTTAGCTGTTTCGCTGTTTGGCTAGCATCGTCAAGCGCTTTAAGTTTTCATGTTGTCACAAGGAGAAGAATGTCAACATCTCCTAACTCATGTAAACACATGTACTGTTTGTATGTGTTTCAGGTTTCGGTTTGTTGACAATTAGTACTGCTCATAGTTAAGGATAGTTTATAATATAGGTTATTCAACTTCAGAGTGCAATAGCATTTTTACCCAGTCAGTTTTGAATTAAAAAAAACTGCAATGCCAATCAGGACGTTGAGAAAATGAAATATGAATATAGCAGTAGAGTAGTTCGTGTCAAATATGATTGTAGAAACGGGCAAACAATTGGGTGAAATTGATTAAAAAACGTTTCTATCTATAGTCAGTATTGATGATGTGTTATTTTGCAGGAGGGATTCATTCTTGGAGAAAGCAAAGAAGAAGAAAAGAGAGCCATCACTGATTCTACCAATGATCATGTTTATTTTGAGCACACAATTCGTAAGTTATTGGTCACTTCCCACTGCTTCATATCATGCATCAAATGCAACTGTACCAGGTCTCCAACCTTGAAATACATGTGACATTGACTTTTATGAAACGTTTGTTCCAGATGTACAAAAACACATTACATGCAACAGACTAAATAAGTAAGTATTGGCATTACATATGTCTCTTGGGATTATATTGCAAGTTGTATCTAATAAAATAGCCATCACTACACACATTCCAAAACACACATTTGGTGGGAGTGTCATAAATGGTAAAACAACAACATTAACTATATAGCTGCTACAAAGGCAAAGACAATTCATCGAATACACGTTTTCAAAATGTCATGTGATGCATTGAGCAATGCTTTGGTTTGTGTATCTTTAGGTTTTACAATGGAGCAGGGGAGGTGGATATGGATGTATTAAGGAAAATGTTGCCAGACAACATGCAGGCAAGTCTATAGAACATCATCACCAATTAGTTACTCAAACACAATATGTTTTAATCTGTTATGTGTTTCATGTTAGGAGAATTTAATTGGCTGGTACAGACAGCGCAGGAACACAGAGCAGCGAATGACATTAAGGGAAAGGCTGGTCCATAACAACCTGAATAGCGCTCTGGCCAATCCTGAGCTGATCTTCCTGCTGCTGACGCCCAGCGAGGTCACATCCACTGGCTCCACCCATGAAACAGAATACGGCGCCTTCAGGTCACACAACAGGTACTCTCACAAATCAGACTTGAGATTCATATCTAAAGTCTGATGGCAGGCGAGCTCAAATCTGGGTGAACGGGGCATTTCATATTTGTTTCGACCAATCATGTTGCTGGAGGCGGGGATCTGTAAGCGTGTTATTGGCGAACACAAACTCGGCCAGCAGTAATACACTGTAAAAAAGTATCTGTAAAGGTTTCAAATCAACACTGTAGACTGGCCACTGTAAGAAATACACTTCTGAAAGCTTCACCCATTCGCGCAAATGAGTTTTCTTAGGTAGAATATCTATAATGAAACACGAAACTAGGTGTAACGCCTCTTGCAGCTTTTGGTTTCCGTCCCAGGCTCTCTGCCATCTCCCCCCAGAAGTTCTGCTATAACATAGTAGGACTGCTGGATCCGAGACTACACAACAGGTAAACCTAGTCTAGTGGTTAGGGTGCTTGACTCCTTGAGCAAGATGCCCTAACCCTCTACCTGCTCCGTAATCACGAGATCTGAATTTGCTGTAAATTGCTGTAAAGTTGCTGTAAATATACTCATAATATGCATTCTATGTGCTCTGTCAAAGGGATTTCATGTAAGCTCAAAACTCAAGTACATGGTGGACGCTTTTAATCCAAAGCGTCTTAGTTACAATACCTTAAATGCATACAATACCTTAAGAGCATACATTATTAGCACGGCTGGCCCTAGGGGGGAATCAAACCCCAAACCCTGACTAGTGTTAATATCATGCTCTACCAATTGAGCTACACAAGACCACGTCTATTCAATATTCAATTGAAATAATACAACCGATGACATAACACATTAAGAAAGATCAGAGATGTCTACTTTGCTGTAACTAAATCTGTATTTCCCTCACTCCTAGACGATTCCATAAGGTTCCTGTCGTCGTCAACAACCTGGGCTCCCTGGAAGACGTGGTGTACAGGACGTCCTGTGCACCCTGTACAGCAGCAGGTTACCACCGGGTTGTGCAAAAGCACAAGTAGGTTATTATATTAAAAAACTAGGTCTTGCAGCACTATGTATGTTCTCAATGTCACTTGTAAGTGGCTTTGGATAAAAGCGTCTGCTAAATGACAAAATGTAAATTAGGCACGTGTATCCGTGTTTGCTCTTTTGTTGTTAACTTTATTTGCATTGCATTGTTCCAAAAGGTCAAAATTCTTCTTTCAAGACGACACACAAAGAGAGGTGATGGAGATTAACAAAATGTACAGCTCAATGCAGGCCGAACTGCAGGTAAGATGTTTTTAAAGGGCCCCTATTTTACGTCTGGGTGTGTGTTTGGTTAGCCATTCCAAGCCATTTCAGAATCTACCTGTTGTGACATCAGTCTGCCATTTGGTACGGTCCACTGGTAGGTTGATCTAGCTGTCATACATTTGGGTAGACACTCTGTGGCAGTTTCCCCTGCCACATGCCATCTACAATGGCTTTTCAGGGCTTCTCCAACAGTAGGACACAGGCAGATGATGGAAGGAATATGGCTGTAGAATATCGAAAGTTGTCAGTGGCTTGGGGTGTGGTCTTCACTGGTGTTGTGTGCTTCACCATCAACAGAAGGAATGCAAGAAGGTGGAGAAGAGCGAACAGGAGGTCCAGACGTTGCTCGCACAGCTGACCGCTCTCAGGAAACTGATCTCCAAGAAGAAGTCACTTATCCCAGAAAAAGGTTTGCTTAAACCAATACATTCAGGACGTCCACTCAGTACATTTATATTTTAATTTCTATTTCTATATTAATTTCTATTCACAAAAAAAGAACATAAATATTTTACTCCCAGATTTCCCATATACGTTAATTAATTGTGGTCGTTGTCTTCAAAATGGCTTCCTCTCCATCACCAGGAGTCCTCAGACCTTCGATCAGAGGGAACCTGCTTCTTGAAAATTCCCTGAAGAGACGCTTCCCTCATTCTCCTTTGTTCCACACACAGACTCTAACCATTCAGGGCGTCCCTGTGGCAGAGCGCCTCAACCCTCCTCCAACGCTCACCTGCCCACACGTTGCCTCTGATCCTGAGCCATAGCTTCAATTAAAGGGCCCCTATATGTGACTTTGATTAGCCAATACAAAAACTACCCTATAGTGACATCAGAAGTGGGAGTTTCCACCCAGATGTATGTGATGGATAGATCAACCTACCAGCCTGCCCAGTGGACTGTACCAACAGGTAGGCTGATTTATCATACATCTGGGTGGACACTCCCACTTGTGCTGTCACTATAGGGGAGCTACACCTGATGGTAAAATAGGGGGGCTTTAAATAAGATATGCATCTTAAGCGAAATGGATGAGAGAACTCTTTCGAGGAAGAATTGGCATTGACCTTAGCCTCTTTCTTTTGCACAGGAATTGGTTTACAATTCATTCATTTAACAGTTCCTTTTCTGTTTCAGCTGCGCTATACATACAACAAGTGATGTTCATATGGACATATTTCACTGATCTGTGGAGTAGAACTTCCAGTTCTCTACTGATGTAACCTTGACCTGCCATTCATTGCCTCCTAGAAAGAATTTTTTAAAAATATATCATTTGTCGGTCGACAAATGACCATAACTTTTTGGTAAATAAAGAGATTGTACAAATTATTGTAAATTCAATTACTTTTATTGATCATCAACAAAATAATACTCCACAGAGATAAGCAATGGCATACATAGCAATTAATTCAGAACTTTGATAATAAAGACATTATAAACTAAACATTTTCTGCACTACGCAAAGTTTTTGACGACACAGATGTTGGGATCCTTCATAAACTGTGGGTGCTTGTGGGTCACTGGCATGAAACCTGAAAATTAAATTTACATTATATTAAATGGTTGACTGCTGTATTTAAAGCTGGACCCCCTCTCCAAAAAATAACAATGGTACAAACTAAGACTCACCCATTGCGTGGCTTCTTTTGACAGCTTTGGAAACTTCCTTCTGTTTTTTTCCACATAAGCCTGTAAAAATAAGACAAGAACCACATGAACCAGATAACATCATTGCGTCCATCTAATTGGCATATATTTTATTTATACATCTTTCCTTACCTGTTATGTGTCGGCCGTAGATTCTACCCGTATGTGGGGATATAAACTGGGAAAGCAACTGCAAGAGAAATGATCATAAGTAAATGTACAATGAAACCGATGTGGCTTTATAAAAGGACTTTAAAGCATTAAAACCAACAAATATAATGCCTAGTGGGGACAAAATCACTCTGCGTTATATATTCAGAGATGGTCACTTTCTCAGTCATGACTGACCAGGTAATGACAAACAGTGTTAATCCTACACAAGGTGACTAATACATTAACTTTTTTCTGTATAACACATGGAAAAACGTATCTTGCTCATCAGAATCAGAATCAGAAATACTTTATTGATCCCCGGAGGGAAATTGGTTGGGCTCTGATGGTAGAGGGGACGGCCAAACAGTGGACACAAAGACCTCAAATTGGTCCTAATGAAAGACCTGCCTATGTTGGGCTTGGCCAGACCAGGAACTAGGTTTCACTAGGATATGATTCAGCAGATTAGGGAAATCAACCACCATAAAATATGCAGCAAAATAACAAAGATATACCGTTGTCTCCCTGGTATTGATTCATGCGTTCATCAAGGCCTGGCACGATTGGCTAGTTTGGCATTTATTACAGATTGGCCAGTCAATTTCATATATATGGAACAATGTCTGGACATCTCCTAAAGACAGTTGATTTTAGATGAGCATTAGTGCAATAACAAACCTGGATATTCTTGTAATCCACTGTGATGTTGCAGAGAATACACCGCTTTGGGAGTTCCTTGAAAGGGTTTTCCATCTGTAAAGGCTTATGGATGGTGAGACAAAGAGGTTAGATATATTGGATGCAAACAAAACTATTTCAATGCAATTCCTCATTTCAAATCACTATTTTGTTCATGGCATACCAGATCGTCCTTTTGTTGGGTTACATTTGCGGCTGTTGATGAACTTCTTAGGCCTGAAATGGAGACAGTTAAAAAGGTTACATGCAAACGTACAGCATTGGACGACCCTTTATCATTGTAATAACATAATTACGACAAACCCTAACTTTATTCATAATGTTATTCTTGTCATCGCACATGTTTTGATGTCCCAGAAATGAATGACATTTGTAACAACTAGCATTAGCAACACACTCAAGTCAATGAGAGTTGAACGAATGATCTTTAGACTGCTCGTAATTTCCATTGAGTCAACTTTAGGCTATCAGATTATCATCAACTTAAAAACGTGTCTTACTTGTGGCTCCACGCTGCATAAAAATGTGTCTAAATGTTTGAATTCCTCGAAAAGTAAGCATCTTGACCTGAGTCTGACAGGGTACATGCATGGCTACACTGTGCCGGATGTTGTCTGACGTATGTTCCGGTGTAAACCCGTCCCACACAGGGTACATGCATGGCTACACTGTGCCGGATGTTGTCTGACGTATATTCCGGTGTAAACCCGTCCCAATTGTAATGGGATAATACAACATTTGCTTTAGTTTGTTTTCATTTTCCGGGCTTTTCCAATGTATTGCCAGTTATTTAAGACAATTAATTATTTTTTCATAAATGTCACATTTCATTACTGTGTCAATGAAAAAGGCTGGTCTCCTTAAGAAAACTGTAAACGGAAGTGACGTCTGGAAGTTTGCCCTGCTGCTGGGTTAGCATTTCAAATCTTTCAGATGCAAGGAAATCATTTACGAGTCTTTACCTTTCAGCTGTTATATGTTATACTAATTTCTATCATTTAAACGACGTTTTCGTGACCATTACAGGTGTATGTTGTTTGTCACTGAACAGAGCTTTTCGTTCATTTGTCATAATTAGATTTTGTTAATGTTAGCATTGTTATTTCACAGGTGTTGCCTGTGTTTACAGTCAAAGTTGTAAACAGCCTATCTAGCTATCAAACATGTAATTTATAGCTGAATTCAGCCCATTGGAGAGCCATCATCTGTGAAAAGCATTATTTGATATTTTGGTAGCTGAATCTATTGAAGATGTATTTTTCAGATGGGTAGTATGCTGTATCAAGGCATTAACAATGAATTCTGAGAAACAAGAACTGAAAATCAAAAGGTTGTCTACAAGGAAGAGGGCAAGAGACAGTCTTAAAAGCAATCTGACACCTGCCAAGAAAAAAGGAACTGAAAAAGGGATACTAAACGGCTTCATGGCTGATCAAAGTCCCACCCAGGTAAGATAATAATAAAGTGTATTTAATATTATTGTTATTAAGATAAGCAAGATACAATTTTGTCATGTATTTTCTTACTTACTTTTCTAAAATAATACTTTCTGTGTATTAACTCTTCAATTCTCTCGTCAGTATTGCAGTGACACTGAGGACTTGTTTGGCGATTTTGACAGTATCCTGGGTGACAGCTCTCTCATGGCTAAACTCGACTGCGTGGAACAAATAGCAAGAACACAAGACCCTCGACAGGCTGTGGACAGCAAACCAGTGGACCAGCCACAGACGGGTTTCACTGAGCTGCGTTCTCTGAAAAACGAATGTTTACAGAGGCCCAGTGATGACCATCTCACTCATCTGACCGACTCCATCCTAGACGTCTTCATAGACGAGTCATTCGAGGACCTACCAGCAGCCACACAGCTTGACCTTAACGAAGATGTTGTTGAAAACATGAAGACGAGCGAATTGTTACAAGCAGACAAAACATCTACACCCTTAAGGATCAAGGAGAGGACAAGTAAAGACAGAACTAAGATGGGGGTTATAAATACTACAGAAGGACAAACTTCAGGTGGTTTTTCTAAAGCCAGGCGCAGTATGACAGATCACCTGAAGAGAGCGATGTTGAGTAATGCCGGGGCCCCCTCCAGTGTCTCACGTACTAAGGTGCTGAAAGAGGCTGTGGTCACTGAGGAAATCAACGTTGCCATGCAGGCCATGGAAACAGTATCCGCGGTGACAACTGACCTCGGCCCCTTCTTTGGTCTTCCCACCAAAGTGAAGGAACTGATATACAAATTACGAGGAATCAACGACTTATATGGTGATTTAGTGTGACACGTTTTTTTGTTTTTAACTCAACACTCAAATGTTTTTTTTAAGCAGTAAATGGAATAATACCAGTGGAGAATTTGTAATATAAGCTAAAGTGCAATGTGATGGCAATTTTTTTAATGTTTATTCCACGTTTCAGACTGGCAGAAGACGTGTCTGAACCTAGACTGTGTTCGTGAGAGAAGGAACCTGATCTACTCTCTCCCGACCAGCGGAGGGAAGACTCTTGTTGCTGAGATCCTCATCCTTAAGGAGCTGCTGTGCAGAAAGAAGGACTGCCTGTTCATTCTACCCTACATATCACTGGTCCAAGAAAAGGTACCAGGCAGCTTTTTGGATGAATAAAATATGCAATAAAACTACTATTTACTAGTAGACGCTTTTATCCAAAGTGACCAACAGTTAACTTTT
>OMNO01070614.1:1601-14100 GCA_900303215.1 Trachyrincus scabrus | reverse complement strand
TAGCACGTGCGTTTTATCCGCCTGCGGGGATATGTAGACTGCAGTAGTATGTATGTAGTATGTAGACTGTAGTAGTATGTAGACTGTAGTCGTATGTATGTAGTATGTAGACTGTAGTAGTATGTATGTAGTATGTAGACTGTAGTAGTATGTAGACTAGTAGTAGTATGTAGACTAGTAGTATATATGTAGTATGTAGACTGTAGTAGTATGTAGACTGTAGTAGTGTGTATGTAGACTGTAGTAGTATGTAGACTGCTGTGATTATAGCGGAGCTGAATTCCCGGGGAAGGTAGAAGGGCCGTACTTTTATAGTTAAGGTCAGGTGAGCAGTGCGTTGTAAGTACTGCTACATCCGAACCCCAGTGAGAGTTAACCATAATGCGTGTAGTTCGTCCATTTTATTGATTGATTGATTGAACATTTGAGAGTAAAATGCTCGGTAACGGTGGATTACAGTATCTCGTCCGAGATCTGAATAGGATACCGGCACGTTTGCCTCTCTTCTTTCTCCTCCGTCGGGTTGGTAGTGAACCAATCGGCGGCAGGACAAAGGGATCGCAGCACGTACTTCGGTAAGTCGAGAAAAAGTCTGAATCCAGTGACGAACGAACTTCCAAAAGTGCAGTACGTGACAGTGCAGTACGTACCAAAATAAAAGCTAAACAAACAATAGTAAACAAAAACTAGGTATTGCGTGCGGAGCCGTTGTCAGTGTGACCTTCCTACAGCGGATGTAATCATATTAATATATGAACATTACATTACAGTCATTTAGCAGACGCTTTTATCCAAAGCGACTTCCAATAAGTGCATTCAACATAGGTAGGCAAGATAAGATGTCGGCACAAAGGAACGCCTGCAACACTCCATCTGTCTCAGCTCATCATAGGGTTAGGGTTAACCCTAAACCTAACCCTAACAACCCTAACCCTATAGAGGGGATGGGAGGGGTTGTAGGGTTAGGGTTAGGGTCTTGATTCTGTCCCTCATCCTCCTCTCCACTACTGCCTCCAGACTGTCCAGCTCTAGCCCAACAACAGGGCTGGGTTAGGGTTAGGGTTCCTCCAGACTGTCCAGCTCTAGCCCAACAACAGGGCTGGGTTAGGGATAGGGTTCCTCCACACCCATTGCTTTGTTAATTTTGAGCTGGTTTAGTAAAGCAGGTTTAGCTCATTTGCGCTCCACGGCTGACCCTGATTGTTTATGTCCAGTGATCCTTTTCATCCCATCCCACCTCCATGGCGCTGTTCTGCTGTAGCTTGCCCTCTAGCCTCTCCTTGTAGCTGTTCTTGGCGTTCCTCAGCTCCCTCCTTGGCTCCTCCTGGACTGACCTGGCCGAGCAGGCACCCTGAAACTCTTAGTCCTCCTCGCAGGCACCCTGAAATGGCTGCCAGACGGCAGGAGCTCAAACTCCTTCTGCAGGGGGTGATCACAACGTCAGCCATCCTAAGGACCTGCTTGTTATAAATGTCCATGAGCTGGGCCTGACCCCACCCTCACCCCAGAGATCTTGCTTGCCACTTTAACGAGGCTTCCAAGTCTGTTCTTATTTGACAGATTTCCATACCAGGCTACGATACAGAAAGTTTAAATTAATTCAATAACACTTCTGTAAAAAACTGTTATCATTGCAGTACAAACATTAAAGGAGTTAATTTTTCTTAGAAAGAAAAGGCGCTGTTGCACTTCTTTTTGAGATGCCATCTTCATGGGGTTCAAGAACAATACCCAGATCATCATCATCATCATCAGGTCATCACCTTTAATAACAGTTGGGTGATCACCAATCATGTCTCTAGTTTTTGACACGGTCCTGGCTCCCCTCCACGGCTGGACCTCAAGTACCTGGCCGCAAACATTGTCAGGTCCAGGACCTGACTTTAGTGTGCCAGAAGAGGTTTGCAACACTTAACATCAATATGAACTGATTGACAAGCCTCAGTCTTTTCCCTTATCTCGTTAATTTGTGTTGTAAAATCATGATTATTAAATCTTAGATAAAAAGCGTTTAATTCATCAGCCAGCTGTTTATCTGAATTAAAACCATCAAGGCTGATCCCCCTGTTGCTCACGCAGTGACATTACTACACCATCTGGGGTTAATGTACAGGCATACACCCCCTCCCAGTGATTTCCCTGTTACCTCACTGTCTCCATCCAGCCGGAGAGGAGCCCCAAAGCTGTTAATATCCTGAGTCCATGTCCGATCCAGTAAGTAAGTTTCAGTCATAAGACAGGCCTCCCTGTATTCGCGGCGATGATTGACATTTTCTTGCAACTCATCAATGTTATTCCTCAAGGACTGTACATTTCCCAGGATCATAGAAGGGGAATTCGGCCATTTTGCTGTAACTTCCTGGTTTCTTTCCCCGTTTCCTGACATAGCAAGTTATTTTTGTTGATCCGATTATAGATCCGGTGTATAGGATCATCCAGGGCCTGGCGTTCTATTCTAATCCTAGAATAAACTTGCACGTATGCTGCATTCTGTTTGTTTGAGAATGTTGGTGACTCAAGGCAAAGTTCACAATAATCGCCAGAAGTAGTCAGTAAAAATCTCCATTTCTGACCATGAAACAAGTATTTAGACCGTTAAAAGGACTGGACTGGATTGGACTCACTTAAGAAAAAACAAACATTCAGAGACACACCAATGCAAACACCTGCCGCTAGGCGCCCGTCTGTTATATCATGTTTACTTTTATTGAGAATGAGGTATTGGGCTATACACTACATACTAGTCTGTGGCTGAAACTCTTGTTCTTGTTTTAGTGCTAAACCCAAAGCTTCAGAGCCAGTCAGAAGAGAAGGACCAAAGGTAAGAACATCCTCCCAGCCAACCCTAACCCTGTTAAGCAACACTCAACACACAATGTTGGCACCTAGCATGTAGTTCCTCTAGCGGCCTGTAGGTGGTTCATGTAGAGACTAGCATGTAGTTCCTCTAACGGCCTTTAGGTGGTTCACGTAGAGACTAGACTGCCAAGTCAACAGGAAGAAATTTGATTTCATTCTCGCAATACAAAGCCAAGAATTATTTTCTTTGTTCGGTTAAAGTGCATTCACTTGAGACGCGGTGGCACACCGTGCGCCGCAATAGGCAACACAAAATCAGCCTATTGCTTAAAACATTCTGGCTTTTTGGACAGCACTGCAAATATATTGGTTGATGCGTTATGTCATACAGTCTCAGGTAGAGGAGGCCTCCCCCCCATCCAATAGAAGCCCATTCAACATCAAACTCTTTAGACTCGTTGTAAACACACGTCCCTGCTGCTCATGACTGATGTTGTCCTTCTGATCAATGTGTCGGCATTCATTTTTAGATGAGTTGTTTCATTATGTTCATATTTTACTGATTTGTTAGGAAGTAGAACCAGGCGGTTTAGTGTCGAACTCGAGGACGCATATCATTGTTCTGATGTGGAACCTGCAGACAATAACATTACTATAACAACAGTCAGCTGTCTGACTGTTACAGTAGACATCCTATAACAACAGCCAGCAAGCTGTCTGACTGTTACCGTAGACATCCTATAACAACAGCCAGCAAGCTGTCTGACTGTTACAGTAGACATCCTATGTATCAGACAGACACGTCTCGTTAGCCTTAGTTCCTACCTGGAGCGGTTTGACCGACGAGGGGACGGTGGTAGGCCTACAGCTCCAGGCTCCAGACGGTCCTTGGTAGTCGGTGGTAGGCCTACAGCTCCAGGCTCCAGACGGTCCTTGGTAGTCGGTGGTAGGCCTACAGCTCCAGGCTCCAGACGGTCCTTATGTAGTCGGTGGTAGGCCTACAGCTCCAGACGGTCTGGAGCTATCTATATATATATACGTGTCTGTCTCGTGTCTGTCTCATACATAGGATATATATATATATATATATATATATAATAGATAGATAGATAGATAGATAGATAGATAGATATCACATCAAACTAAACTACCAGACTCTGTTTTCTGTCTCTGTGTGTTTACAACGGGTCTAACGTGGAGTTTGATGTTGAATGTTCTTCTACTGGATGGGGGGGTTATTAAATATCTAAATATTGAAGCAAGCAACCTAATAACTGTCTGGGTCACACAGAAGACCAGGTAGGTGTGAACATGACCCCAGAAGACCAGGTAGGTGTCAACATGACCCCAGAAGTGTTTTAAAGTTAAATCTTTAAGTGAATTTGTTGGCATCTTGCTCAAGGGTGCCTGCAGGTAGACCGTGGAGAGTGGGGTTCAAACGCAGAGCGTTTTCACTTTTTCTCTTCATGTTGTGGAAATGTGTCTTCCTTTTCAACAAGAATGGTTATGTAAGCGTTACTAATTTAGGGGTTTCAACAGCTGTCCTTTAAACAGTATGGATCCAGCTGTTCTCACTCCTCATGCAGTCTGCAACCAGGCGTGTATAATACTCTAATACCAAACTCACAAAATCAGCACACTTAATGCATAATGATGGCGTTATGAATCAGAGGAGGAATGTGGCTTCCCAGACATCAGTCATGGACGGGGGTCAGTGATGGCATGTTTTCTTTTATTGTGATATGTACCATATCTTTACACATATTGCACTCATACTCAATATTACTATTATTTACTATTATTTAAATATAAAGGGCATTAATGGTTGGGGTTAGGGCATCTTGCTCAATGATGCCTTTGAGCAAGACATTGGGGTTGGAACCCAGAACCTTTCGTCTGGGAGTCAAACACTCAGACCATAAGACTATCCTGCACTCATTTTGTAAATAAAAGTTCACAAATGTGTGATTGGTTTGTGTGTGTGTGTGTGTGTGTGTGTGCGCGTGCGTGTGTGTGTCATTATGTAACTATATGTGATACTGACATTGGCAAGCAAGAGAAAATGAATATGCAAATGGACCCTGGAAGCACATGTGTGTGCATGTGACCCAATAAACAGAACGGTAGACATTTAAACACAAGCCAGATGAATCTTTCAGGAGATATCAGAGATCACATCTCAGACACTCTGGAGTCTGTGAAATCCAACAGGGCCGTCAGGGATGGAAGGTCATAGGGTTAGTAGAAGCTCGTGGGGGATGGATACAGATTCTCCTCCTCACATCTCATTGACGTTATGTGGATGAAGACGTTCTGTGGATGAAGACGTTCTGTGGATGAAGACGTCTCTCTCTCAGAGGATGACCTAACTGGAGACTTGTTACTGGGTAAATAATGAGCTTAGTAGTTTAGAGCTAAACCTCAGGTGCACTGTAACAAACACAACTGCGTGCTGATTGTTAATGCTCTTTCTGATTGGCTCAAATTGTCATCTGGCACAATTTCAGCCAATCAGAAAGAGCATCAGCGTTTCGCCTGAGGTGTTTGATTTTATTGGTGATTTTTAGCAGTTCCTTTGAAAAAAAGAATATGTATACATCTTTTATTTGTGATATAGTATCTGCACGGGGAAGTAACCCAGTATTCTCCTGTCTGGCCCACGGCTCAACTCTGGAGCGACTCTTACCTTCTTTTTCACTCAAAGATATTTTAAATGTGACCATCGTGAGAACGGCAAAAACACAATTGAACCGACTTGGACCCGTCCTCCATGAGTCCCCGCTTCACCTCCTTCAACATATTTTCCAGCCGTGAGTTTTAAGACTTGTGCTGTCAGCCGGAGGAGTTTTGTGACGGCTGCTCGCTAACCTTTCATGATTAGCTACACGTCTTGCTGGAATACAAAAGTGATTCGCAGACGGCAGCTTGACAAATCACCTATCAGACAAATCATCTATCAGACAAATCACCTATCAATACCCCTCAATGTGGAACATTTAACAGCACAGCACGACAAGTCAGTTGGTGGTGATGACGTGGTTGTGTGTGTGTCTGTGTGTGTGTGTGTGTGTGTGTGTGTGTGTGTGTGTGTGTGTGTGTGTGTGTGTGTGTGTGTGTGTGTGTGTGTGTGTGTAAATGCGTGGGTGTGTGGGGTTATCACGTCTCACCCAGACTGAAGCCTTCATCGTCTGATGGCCCAGAACGTTCCCCGGCATCCATCTTGTTCGTCAGCGCCGAAGACGCCCACGCGGTGCAAAGTAATACATCCCTGAGAAGCTCCACCGGGGTCCGGTATTGATCTGTGACCCGGGAGCCCATGCCCAGGAATATCCTTGTCCCCATCAGGCGACAGAGAGGCGGCACCGGCTCCAGGGGCATGAGCTCTTTGATGAGTAGATGCAATAACACCATGCAGGCTTAAAGCGGATCCGCTGCTGTTTGAGAATGAGCTATGTGAGGTCATTGAAAGAGAAAATGGGGAAATAGAGGATATTATGATTTTTTTAAAATATGTTGAAAATGCTGTCAAATTCTACTTTCACATGTAGTGGTAGTACATTCAAAAAAATGTATTTAAAGATGCATTCATCGATTTCTGGCCACAAGAGGGCAGGGGTGCACTCCTGTCTCTCCGTAAAGTTCAGATCACGATGGAAGCTGAAGAGGTGTAACATTGTACTCTTGTGAATAAGTAGGACTACCTACCTTTCATGATGTATAGTGGGGTTTGGAAATGTACTGTATACTGAGATACTGAGGTTTCATTATTTATGAATAATGAATATGAATAACCTCATACTGGTGTCGTGTGGCACAGAGCTTGAGTCTGAATAAGACATCAAGTAACAAAATAAATGATTAGTGCAGTTTAACATCTATCTCGGCACTCGTAGACACAATAATGATGACACAGATTTGACTGTTAAATTGACCGCAAATTACACATCTTAATTTCATTCTATACCACACATTAGTTTGTTAGTTTCCTGTCTGTGAAATGTAAAGTATCCCTAATGTAGTCATGCTCTGAGACTGGCAGGTTAGGTTAGGGTCAGGTTAGGGTTAGGGCACTTTGAATGCATCTGGGAGAAATCACAGCAATAAGCAACAACACCAACATCGGCTTGTTTAGACGGAAGTGTTTGGATTCATCCATTATTAACCGTCTCCATTAAACCACAAGACGAGGCAAAAACGACGAGACAAGTCTTCTCTGGCGAGTTATATCATACGGCATCTTCATTATTTATTGATTGCATCTGAACTTCCTTAAACAGTATTGAGGTGGAGTCGACTGTCACCGCGGATCATAAAGGCAGGCGTGTTCTCTTGTCTTCTCCCTTAATTGCTAACATCAGTGTGTTGAAAAGGCCGCCGTCACAGAGCGTTTCTGATCGGCCTTCAGGATAAAACTTGTAGTCGTTCATCAGCGCTGTCAGGACGTACGTGAACACACTCCATGAGAGCGTTCACAACAGCAACAACGTGTCGCTGCGAGGACTTTATTTTTATTTTCTGCTTCATCTTCTCCGGAGCGGAGAGACGCTGACAGGCTCAGTGACAAGACTCCACGCTCCCTACGTCTTAAAGGGAAGTGGATGACTCTTACTGCTAATGTTCTTCAAATGGATCACTCCATAACTTGCATCATCCATCTCCTTCGATAACAAAGTGATGGATGATTAAACGATGGTCATTAGGCTAATGATTAAATATTCCTAATTTAAGTCAAATGTATTTAAAGGATGAAACACGATGAGTAGAAATAAACATTACATTACAATTATAAAAACCCATCTAGGAAATGCAACTGGCTTTTTTTCTCACCATTGAGTGTTTGTATTTTCTAGGGCCTCCCCTTCGAGAAACCATCCATTTCTGGCACCGGGATGGGATGGCCGGTCCAGCCCAGCTATTGACTGCAACTTGAACACATCTCTGCTGCCGTTTTGTTTCTAAAGAAACCCTCTAAAGATATCCCACACAGCAAGCCCCCAACTAAACAACAGGCAGTTTTTACACATTACCGTAACAAGCTTACGGTAAGTTAACACTTGAACCTCCTTATGTTACCGTGAAACCCGCCTGGTCTTAATAAACGGTAACCATCTCTGATAATGGAGTCAGGTTGTGTTTGAGTCTACATGCTGAACGCTTGTAATAAATCCTCTTTGCAGTCGACCAGCAAAAACGGAATACATTTATATTCAAATTGGGGGCTATTGAAAGTAAGTTGCCAGCAGGTATTAGGAAGTACATCTTAATGAAATACCCTGTGTAGTACAACCCCACTCACCATTCAGCAGAAGAAGACGCTTAACACTTTGTTCATTCAAACCACCATTCAAATGGTTTGCTGGAATGAGGGCAGAAACTGACAGCTGTGCCTCTACTAGGTGATGCTGGGACATTAAACATACGTGTATAATTATACACATGTATTTGCTTATCAGGCTAATTAACCTCTACAAGGCTGCGTCTCAAAGCACCAGCCATCATCTATCATCAATCATCAATCATCAATCTGTCGCCCTCACTCAGCAGGTGAAGTCCTCTCAGATCACATCAGAAGAGGAAGGACGAGGGTGGTGGAGGGACTCACGCTCCTGTATGGATGTAGAGACACGGGGCATCTGTTCAACAGCATCTGTTTGGATAATGATTGTGATTTTATGATGCCGTTAACACGGCCGTATATTGCAGCATTACTTTAGGCGTGGAAACGTCATCTAAAAATGATACTAACAATGGATCATGCAATGCAATCAAACAAAAGGGCTAATACAATACTTTGTCCATTCATTACATATCAATATTGTGTGTTGTTTTCTCCAGCCGCGTTATGAATTGTATTAATGTCTCATTGGTTTGTTTGCTGTACAGTACACAGTAAGTCAGTTCAGAGACAGGACTGGTCTACGATGAGACACTCTATAACACTGTGTATTTACTGGTTCATCTCCCTCTCCTTGTGACGCTCTCCGCTCAGGCGCTTCTGAAACACATTTACTACTTCTCTCTGCTCCGGTGTCTCGCCTTCTGTACCCCGCTAAGCTCGACATCGAGAGAGAGACAGAGAGACAGGTAGAGAGAGAGGTAAAGACACACATCCAGACTCCACCGCTGCTCTCGGTTGTGTGTTCCTCTGCTTTGCATGAGGCGAAGGGAAGCTAACCACTACAGAGGCCAGGAACACACCATGAAACAGTGTGTGTATCTGCCTCACAGCTGGTTATACCGGGAGGAGGACCACGGGGGGAGGAGGACCACGGTGTGAGGAGGACCACGGTCTGAGGAGGACCACGGTGTGAGGAGGACCACGGGTTGAGGAGGACCACGGTGTGAGGAGGACCACGGTCTGAGGAGGACCACGGGGTGAGGAGGACCACGGTGTGAGGAGGACCACGGTGTGAGGAGGACCACGGTCTGAGGAGGACCACGGGGTAAGGAGGACGGTCTGAGGAGGACCACGGTGGTGAGGAGGATGGGGGTGTGAGGAGGACAGTGTGAGGAGGACGGGTGAGGAGGATGGGGTGAGGAGGACAGGGTGAGGAGGACGGGTGAGGAAAACGGGTGAGGAGGATGGGGTGAGGAGGAAGGGCGAGGAGGACGGGGGTGTAATCTGCTTGATGCTCTATGACAGGTGTGTGTGTGTGTGTGTGGGGGGGGTACCCCCCCACCCACACACACACACACACACGCACACTCGCGCGCTTGAGTTAGCGGCAGGCGGACCGCCCCACTTGAGGTGGACCGGCCCACTTGACATTGTGACAGATGGCTGTTAGCAGACATATTGGGTGTGCGTGGACCTCCTGAATGAGGGTCAAAGTGTTGTGATCAGAAGAACCATCTGAGTCCATCTGCAGAACAGCTTCTTCCCCTAACCTAGCCCTACTATCCCTTCCTCGGCTCCCTGAAACCGCCTGTTCATATCTGTGTGAATAATGATAATAATCATTATTATTATTAGAAGGCCTGGCTAGTGCATCTGGGGACCGTCCTTTACCTCCAGGGCCAGACTCAGGCACCTGACAGTGAGCATCTGCCCCAGGAAGGTGTCCTTGGGTGGGACACAAAGTCCCTTCTCCACCCCCGGAGTGCGGGCTCCGCGGACGACCCGCCGCGCTGACCTCTCCTCCGAGGGGACCGAGGACAGACAGCAAACTACTCGTTTTCCTCCAAATCGCCCATCAGAAAATAACAGTGATAAATTATTCATAACAACCAAGGAAATGTGTACCTTGTATTAAAATACCTCCGGCCAGAGATCTACAGAGGACAGAGGTTTCAATGTCTTTCCGCCGTCGCAAAATAATGTGATACTGAGTTTGCCGTTTTAATGTTTAATTGCTGAGGTCTTGTGAAGTCCGCGTGACAGCATGAATATGGAGTCATACAGTAATAATACTGCAGAACGACGGGGGGAGCCGTCACCCATGTCACTGTTGTCAAGCAAAGAGTAATTGCATCTCAAAATCATTATTAATGAACTTTATCAAAGGCTCTGGATGCTGCCAGTCCAGAAAGTCTCTACACATAAAACTAAGTGAAATTCAATCAGTAAACCAAACAACAAAGATGAATCCGTCTGGCCCGCCTGATCCAAATGATTCCGGACATAAATCGTCCTCGTAAGGTGGCCGGTCCTTTACAGACGTAAGCCAACAGTAAGTAGGGCCGCCGTGTCTCACAGTTAACTTAATACCCTTCTCTTGCCTGCAGTGTAAAGAAGCCAGTTAATCAAGTATGACGAGAGGTCAAAACAATATGCGTTTTATGAATCTCTTGAATCCGGGAGATTAAAATTCAAGGCATGGTGGGAAGGTGGATTCCAGAAGGTACTCCCGGTCTGCTTCTCCAGCACCCTTCTTTAATAATTACTTTACACATGAATAAATAAAGACCTTTTAAGAATAAACACCTTTGCTATGTCTGTTCGTCATAACTAGCTTGGTGGACTGTTGAGCTCACAAAAACAAGCCCCCGTCTTCCTCCACCAGTTTCTTGAGATTGTGACTTTAGGAGGCTAATTCTTAAATAGTTAAAATCCTCTTAATAGATTACGCTCAACACACACAACAGGGAAGAGGAAGCGAGAGGAAACAGAGTTGAGATGCCTACACTTTGCCACCACATTACATCCTCTCCACAAGTGACGACAAGGCTAATGAAAGACGATATGAACGAGTTAGCCTCAAACACACCCCCACTCTGACAATTGCCATATGGGACTTTTAAAAAAGCTTGCATCGTCAAGAGTCCAGTAGGGCTGTCATCTTGGCTCACTTTCATGAAAGGAACCGAGGAGCGGGAGAGGAGATACGCTCAGCTTTGAGAGGTGTCTTCTACTCCCGTGTGTCTTCTACACCCATTTGTCTTCTACACCCGTGTGTCTGCTACACCCATGTGTCTTCTACTCCTGTGTGTCTTCTACACCCGTTTGTCTTCTACACCCATTTGTCTTCTACACCTGTGTGTCTGTTACACCTGTGTGTCTGCTACACCCGTGTCTTCTACACCTGTGTGTCTTCTACACTTGTCTACACAGGCACACAGGAGCCTTAAGGCATCTCCATGCTGCACCCTGGCCCTCCACCACCACCATCTCCCTGCCCCACCACCTTCTCCCTGCCCCATATCTAGGAGGAACAGGAAGAAGGGAACGGCCCGGGACATGAAATATGGATCACTTCTGCCTCCTACTGGCCAACAGAAGGAGTTCACCCCTTCTGAAGAGAGTGGTGATCAAGTGGAGGTTTGGTACAAAGAGAGAAGCTGGAGAGGGTCTGAGGCAGCCCCTACCTTCGTAGGTGAAGCTCCGTAAGCCATGAGGCCCCTGGACAAAGTCTGATTTGATGTCAACTTTGGATGGAACAGAGAAAAGACAAAACAAGGTTTTTCCAATGTCATTAAAGTAGTCGATAGAACATGAAGGACAGGAGGAGAAAGGAAAGATGAGGTGGTTCCTGATCAGGAAGCTGCACCGAGGACGCGTGCCTCTTTAATTCACAGCCTCTGTAATGAGCTTATGAATTATGAGATGACAGCTACTATAAATATAGCCGTTATGATGTCAGGTCATTCCTTCCACGCTAAGGGCTTCCAGCAGCACTGTGTTAAATGCAATCCATTTACCATAAGGACGTACAGTAATTAAAATCATAATAATCAGGACTTATTACGGGTGTCAGTCTAGCTCTAGAAACGGTTGGTTTCCATTAGGCCTCCGATGCTCCAAACCTGCAGCAAGAACAATATATGAATATGTAAATATATGTGAATATATGTGAATTATATGAATTATATGAAGGTTCAGGTGCAGGATCAAATTAATGGAGAACACTTTGTCAAGAGTTGTGATGTGTCTGTTCCTTTGTTGAGCCTGGAAACGCAACATGAGTTGTAAAGAGAGGGAGCAGAAAAGAACAGGAGAGCAAGAACAACCCAAAAGAACGTCCCTCCCTACTCCATTGAGAAGCCTTGCAATCACACCTGTGACTGACAGGCAAGGTGGATTCCCTGAACCTGAGATAGTGTTAAAACAACCTTATCTCTATCTATCATTCGAGATATAGTGTTAAAACAACCTTATCTCTATCTATCATAGAGATATAGTGTGAATGTTGCTCTCTGTGTCTCTGAATCTCCTTAATCTTACCCCAACTCCGTCATTTGACGCAGTTGGGGTAAGATTAGG
>OMNO01070609.1:0-13272 GCA_900303215.1 Trachyrincus scabrus | reverse complement strand
AAGCTGTGTGTTTGTTTGTTTGTTTGTTTGTTTGTGTGTGTGTGTGTGTGTGTGTGTGTGATATACCTGTGGGTTTGGGATGCATGAGGATCAATGGAAGTTCTACTGCAACATCACTGTGAAGACAAACATTGTTATTATTTTTAGTAGTGGCAGTAGGCCTAATTGTACATTAAATAATAATACTATGAATAATTTTGTTACCATGAAAATAGCATATTGTGTAGTGTGGCATACCTGGCAGTGAGTCCACCCAGCAAGCTATACGGAGAAAAAAAGTAATACAAGGATTGTAAATGTCACCGTGCCACGGTAGAAAAAGACTGAGACTGAGATACACCATTACAACCACTAGGTAGCGACATTAAAATGGAATGTGCCAAAGTACCGTAGCATTCAAACAGAAACGTACCCTGCTCTGGCCACCATGAGGTGAATCTTGATCTTGTAGGAGACCAGGATTCCCAGGACATCCCTTTCCATGCCTGCCCTCAAGCTAACGGGAAGGAGAAATCCATGAGTGCAATGTGAGCAGATATTTATGTAAACGTGAAATCAATTGGCTGAACTTCACTGTCAAGTGTGTTTGCATGGAAGTTGCAATGCAATGGATTCACCAAATTGTGAATTCATGGCTTTAGAGCCATCAGGCTTGATTTTTAGAGATGTTTCCCTCTAAAGCATCCTCTTTTTTTCAATGAATAGTAACAAAGAACTAAGCCATAAGGAACCAACTTTCTTGTTACAAGATTACAGATTCATATTAAATTATATGATTTAATAGGCCATTTTTGCTAGGGACCAGGTATGTTGTTCGGGGGTTCGTTTCCCAATGTCTGCATTAGGGAAAGATCCTTGGGCAAACCACTATCTACTCCTTCCTAACCCCTATCTGTATAGGTCACTTTGGATGAAATCATCTCCTAACAATGACAGTTCAGTACATGTCCAGGGGTGTTGTTGACTGTCTGGGTGGGGGTGGTGAGGGGTACTTACACGGTGGTGGAGGCCAGGTTTGTATCCTCGTCCTTCAGACGCCCGTCGAGCGCCAGGCCCCTCTTCTCCTTGTTGTCAGACAGCAGAGGAGTGATGCAAAGAGTCTTCTCAAAGGTACCGCCGGCGTCTACCGTCTCACTGGAAACACAACAACAGGCGGACAGACATTCACCACAGCGTCTCGTTTGGTTCACTTCCTGAAATATATTTGTATTCACATTTTGCAAATGTTCAACGCAATATGTACAAGATTTTGCAGATACATTGTTTTTTCCCGTTTGTATTGCTTTGATTTGGTCTCTTACTTGAACTCCTGGTTCAGGACACACTTGGTGTATTTGTCTGCGCTGTAGAGGATGATGTCGGTGGCCTGGTCCACTGAGGAAGGCAAAAGAAGGGAAACCAAGAGAGAGAAAGTAAAACAGAGAGACAAAGGTGTGATATAGGGGTGTATCGTCCCCAAAAGGAAGGAAACAACGAGATATCGTATATATATATATCTCGGAGGTACACACACCGGTGATTTTGATGTTCTTGACTGTTTTAGTGGTCTCGTTGTTGACCTTGATTTTGATGGGGATGGAGTCGCCGTGGAAGAAGAGCTGTGAGGACAACAAGAGATATGAGTGACATTATGTCCTTCCTCTGCATGGTTCTCTGACATTTCCCCTCATCGATACATAGGAATCCTTCGGAAGGGAGCTACTCACTTGCATAAAGAAGTGTATTTCATATTTATTTTCATATTATATCAGAATTCAGGATTATGGGTAATTTGGCATTGTTTTATTTAGGTGAATCAAATATGAATATCGATGAGGGTTGTTGTCTGATGTCCAAAACAAATGTCTTAGAATTGATTTGAATTGAATTGAATACGTGCACATTATAGCTCCAAGTGTAGTATATTGGAATGCGGAAATGTGGAATTTGCCCAAAGGGTAAAAGTACTGAAACGTATGAAAGGACTAAAGATAGAAAAAAAGCGTCCACCATACATCTCTGTCCATGGAGGCTTCTAGATGAACAGGCTTGTCGGACATCATGAAGTTCTTGCGGAGTTCGGCCTTGGGTCCGGCGCCCACCTGGTCGGGGGCAAACTGGATTTTCCGAACGATAAGGCGAGCGGTGTCCCTGCTCAACACACAAAAAGTAGGGAAATGCTTAAATAAGAAATAATAGAAACCTCAGGAGGAGTGGACGTATGGTGTGGTCAAACTCAGGCGAGGTACAGCAAACAGCAGGAACGAGAGGGGCAAATAGACACGATGTCCAGGGCAGAGAGGATGACAGAGGCATGAAAGAGGAGATAGATATCAGTGTTTGGACAGGGAGGTGTAGGAGGAGGGAAACTCACTTCTTTTCTATCTTCTCATCTGCATTGTCAGCCTCCATGGCAAGGTAGGTTTTCACCTCAAAGTCCACGCCACAGGCCTGCATGGCGACAACACAAAATGGCTTTAAATGTTGAATATTGTGTGTGCATGTGAGTTTGTGTGTGTGTGTGTGTGTGTGTGAGAGACGTTACCATGCATCTTAAGCGGCTGTCAGTTTTATAAGGGAATGTACATCTCCAGACATGACAGGATTGTGGATTTAATATCCAAAGAATTAACATCCTTTTATCCCCTGTAGTGTCTGTGTTAACACTCGTTTGTAAAACCACCATTGTTCCACCTTTGTTATGATGACAGCTTGTTCTCAAGCCTATCAGCTAACAGATGCGACATTATGACTATCAATGAAGTATTTTTGGTTGAAGTACTAGGGTGTACTAGGGTGTGAATATAGAAGAAACTGCAAAAATATCAGCCACTGGTACATGTCGTCACTAACTTGGGTAACTAACTGATTGTGTTCATTTTTGGATGGACATAAACTGGCCGTCAGAGGCCTCAGAATCCTGGGCCTCTGTAAAATGAGGGCTAAACAACTACAAAATCAATATCAATATTGATTCAATGATTCAATATCCTCCATAATTGACAGCAGACACATCTGGAGATGTTTTGTGTACCTGTAAGAAGTTGTCCTGTATATGTGCTTTCAGTGTAGTATTGTATTCTGTACCCAACACAATATACTCCTAAATAAAGAATTCAAATGTGTGTGTGTGTGTGTGTGTGTGTGTGTGTATGTGTGTGTGTGTGTGTGTGTGCGTGCATGCATGCACGTGTGTGCGTACATGTGTGAAGTTTTACCACTGGCCATGATGAATAGGTTTTTTGTCACTTCATAACTGAATCTGTTACCATGGCAACCAGAGAGCAGAGGTTATTGTGGTAGCAGTTTACCTTGCCCTTATCGTCCGGTCCCGGCTGCAGAGAGACTGAGCAAGGAAGGTTGTTGGGAATCTAGAAACAGAAAATGAAAAATATAACATTAGACCCTTAACCTCAATCCTGGTCCCCAGATTACTGTACTACAGAAGCTATATATATACCACACTAGCTCCACCCTTTCTCTACACCATTTCCTCATGTAAAACCTATACAGTGTGTCACATAAAACACTTTTTATGTCAGCTCTATTTGATAAAAGTCATGATCTCATGGTGTTTCACATGGGTGATAAGTTCTATTAACGTAATATATATATATGTATATTTGTGTGGAAGGGCAGGCCTACATGGATGGTGAAAGGGTATGTGTTGTCTCCGGCCTTCTTCATCAGGGTCTCATGCATGAGGGTGAGCGTGGGCTTGTGGCACTCAGGGTAGATCTGAATCTGTTTGAACCAGATGTCCTTCCTGAACGACAAGCCAATCACATCCAAGTCCTCGCGGCCGTAGCGGAAGGCGCACGCCAGCTGCATGAACACTGCGACAACAAACCACAACAAATGGACTGGTTAATAATAAACCTGTCCGATCATGTGCCTCTGGAGAGGCGAGCGGTTTGAGGTCAGCTTTTCTATCGTTACCTTTCCTGCTCCCAAAGTCTTTCGGGTCCAGCTTCACAACACCCTCTGTAAACATGAGCAACGTAATCATTGATCATATTGATTGATTATACTGCCAATAACACTCTAACCCTAACCCTCCCGATGGCTGAGGAAGGACTTTAAACGAGGAACTCACCGACGCTGTCAACCTTGGTCACGTGGTCTACAAAGTCTCTCTGTCCCAGGTACAGGGTAAGCTATGGAACACGCTGCAGTCAGGGTCATGTGGACACGGTTTATGTGTAATATGCTAACTAATATTCATTCATTCAGACGTCATTCATCGCTTGCTTATTTTCAGTGGCTATCTTTAGTGGTCGATGTTTCAGCATGTTACTCGACAACGAATCAAGGGAAGACAAAGCTTGTGTGACTTGATAGAAGTGTATTACCAGGCGAAGAGAAGAGAGGAGAAGAGATGTAAATTCAGGAATACAATACAGTATGTTAGTAATACTTTACGTCATGAAGTATGCCATACTTACTCCTCCATTTCCGCTGGTCTTCTTGTAAACCCTGAGAGTGATAGAACAGAAGCACTTGTCAACGATAGGAACCAGAAACCTTGTATGTCTAAGAGTCCAGGAGACAACACAAGCAACTAAACACTGCAAGTAAAGGAAAGACAACACTTTAGTGTTGTGACAAAGGTAAGAGTGTACGTGATATAATGTCCAATGATTTTATTCTACATTGTGGCGGATATTGCTTAACCAGTATCAAGTTAAGTTATAGTACAGCAGTCCCAACAGTACATGGTCTCAGGTTTGATGTTGAAACAACCAAAAAGCCATAACTATAGTTTCATGGAGAGAATCAAGGCGCTGGTTGTGTGTCAACCCAGCCCATGAATAGATGGCATCTGTAAAGTGTTATGAGTGTTATGAGTATTTAATGACTATCATAGTGAGGCAGCTGTATAAAGCGGACAAGGTAAGGTATTATGTCAATGGGAATAAAGTATGTGGATTATCTAGAAAGAAATGATATTGGTGGAGTTGTAGTGTGTTGCTATGATCATGACTACCAGCTAATACCCACTAGCCAGCACGTCTACACCACCATGGACATTACTCATGTTCTATAATCTAACAATTACATTTGACTTCAAATGTTAGCTTGTAATGCTACCATTATGTCTGTCCATTAGCCATTGCACTCCTAACCATCCCTAGAAGGATTGATCTGCCACCCTGTGTTCCTCCCCAAGGTTTCTTCCTTGATAATTAAGGGAGTTTTTCCTTGCTCTTTGGAGGGCTAGGGTTAGGGGGGTGTCATAAAATGTGGCCCTGTGAAGCCCTTTGAGACTGTAACTGTGATTAAGGGCGTTGCAAATAAAATGGACTTGACTTGAAATTGACTTGCTCTAACGGTGGATGCTGGAGATGGTCCTGGCAGGGACCAGAAGGACAATAATCCCTCATAGCTGATCCCGGTTAGCCGCTACTAAGTGTGGAGCAGCTTTGCCTCCGTTCACCCGGATTGAAAAGCTGCCCGAGGTGTCTGCCAAAGTTCTCGTTGGCCAGTTCAAGGTCCGAAGAACCGTTGAGTACATTTGGATTCTGAGCACTGGCTGACCCTGGTGTGACCTGCTGATCTTTAGAGAGGTGAAGGTCACTGATAACATCCTAAAAGTGTTCTCAACTATACATGATTTTAATGATGTTTTTTATTTGTTGTATTTATAGTTTTATAAACTTAGTCAGCAGATGTTGTGATCCTTAAATGGCTTTCAAAAAGGTATGCAGTTTGTACAAAGACAAAACATTTTCTATGATCCTTTATCTGTGCCCAAATTGCGTACAACTTCATCTGTTCACGTGCGATTCATATGTTGCATATGACATATGCAACTGTTTTCAATACATTACTGCAGCATCATAGTGAGCCAGCCAGTAATAAGGTAACATACAAAATGGTATGTGTGTTTAAATAAACAAAGAATCACTTACTTGGCCATTTTGGAAAGTCTCTAAGTAGTTTCTGTTGAAAAAACAACAACAAAAAACAACATGATGAACATGATTGTGGTCATTGAAATTGGGAATTGAAAGTGGATGGACAGCCATTGTGACAATCTGATTTCTGTCATGTCAAGCATTTACATGGCCTCCAAGATAACCGTGTGTAATCTTATTGACTGAGATTACAGCATCGCCGCAAGCTTAAGGTTACTCGCAATCATCCAATCCATGCACGCCTCACAGGGGAATCCTGGCCAGAATTACCCGACACGAAATCATGTCACATTCTGTTCTGCTTCCATGTTACCCAGCTAGCTTTAGTTCATTGAATGTAGCCTTGCCTACGCTGGTGCAAACCGTAGCAACATATTGTCAGTTAAAAATAAGTTAGCAAAACAAGCTACACACTCACTCATGTACTCCCTGTATATCTTGCTCCATTAGGTTTGGTAAACAAGCATTTCAGGTCAGCTTCTGATCCATAGCCGGTAGAATGGATCGCACATGAGCGCTAGCACCTTGGAGAGTGCCCTTTCGAAATAGGTCTACTTCCTATATTATGTGCTACATGGTGTCTGTAAAGGTATTTCAAATGTCTGAGCAGACATTAATGAATGAACCAACAGTACAATAATAACACTTTACATGTATATGATCTATCTCTTAGGGAACAAAATGTACCTTAATACCTGAAGTTTGTTATGGATAGTTATGTTTTACATACACTTAAAGGATAACTTTGCCGATTTTCAACCTTATCTCCATCTATCCGCGTTAGGGATATAGTGTGAGAAACGCCTGCAGTTGTTGCCGATGCTCTCTGTGTCTCTGGGGCGCAGCTCAGCCCAAATGCAAAATCTTACCCCAACTCCATCATTTGACGGAGTTGGGGTAAGATTTGAGTTACCGGATGATGCGAAACGTGTCATCCGGCGGACAAAAGTAGCATTCACGTTCCGAAGAGTTTTTCCAATTAATCAAATTATTATTTCCTAAATGTTATAATAGCAAGGCACATCGCAAATAAATAGAGCCCAAAGGGATTTCTAAATTAGCTTTCTTTGTCTGAACATCCAAGAAAAACTATTCATGTTATAAGTAATCGTTGCATTTCTGAAGGTATAAGCAGGAAATATCAGGTATTTTCTCAACATATCTATCTATCTAAACAATAAGTTGAGGCCTACCTGTAAGAAAGGGTTCCTCCGAGTCTTGCAGGATCCGGGTAGGAGTGCAGAGGAAGTCCAGAGTGTACTTTTTGTGTTTTTATACCCCAATGCTCTCTGCTTCTTTCCCACTAAAGCACCTCACTATAGCCACCGTTGTGTGTTGGTGTAATCCAATTAAACAGGCTTTCTTTGGACACAAAGGGTTTAAAAATACTGACCATGTGGATGACAAGGATGAGCATAGCGGGCTACTACTGGGAGACTCTAATCTCTCCAGTACCCCTCAGAAAACTAGGACCAAACTCGGACTAGGATCATCTGGAACGCACACATGGAGCCATGAGTCTTTTTTATTTGCTCTGATTTGTGATTGTTTCTATTTTTGGTAATTATTATTATTGTTATTATTTTTATTCTTCTTATTCTTCTTCTTCTTCGTATTATTATTATTCGTAGTAGTAGTAGTAATGGGTATTGCAGTCTCACAAATCAGACTTTAGATTAACACATCTAAAGTCTGATGGTAGACGAGCTCAAATCTGGGTGAACGGGGCGTTTCATTTTCTTTCACTCCAAAGTATTTCGAATCATGTTGCTGGGGATCTGTAGATGCGCGTTACATGGAATGGGTCTCTACTGGAAACAACCTGACCAGCGGAACCACAACAAACGTGATGGCTGATCATTAATCTGGGATCCAGAAGAGGACTGATAACTAAAACCATAGCATCGTCTTCCCATTGTCGGTATGCCTCTGTGGAGTGTGTGTTGTTGGTGGCTGGTTTAAGCAGACTCACCTGGTCTGAGTCAGACTGATTAGACTCTGATTAGGGCTGCTGGGTGAGGCTGTACACCTGTGGGGCATTGGCCAATCAAGGCCCACAGGTTAAACAAGCCACCAGCACACACACTCAGGAGGAGCGCTAGCATGTCAGCACGTACCATCTGCAAACTCTACAATAAACTGGTTCAACCAACATCTGCTTGTGTCCTGCCATTGGAGAAACCCTGCAAGCCATTGTAGATGGGTGTGGCATGGGGAAACTGCCACACCCTCCTTGGCCAACAGCAAACTTTTCCCGTAGCCGGTGGGAAGACGTCCTGTCCGGACACCAACGTCCTTAGACAAAGTGTCTGTAAAGGTTTACAATCAAACCCGTGTAGTAGTCTGGCCACTGTACTGAAACCTCCATCTTGCCACTCATGAATGAGTTTATCTTCGGAAGAATATACCCATAACAAAACAGGAAACACTGCGTAACTCCGCCCCTCACACTTTCTGGTTTCCGGCACAGGCGCTGTGCAAAATCAAAGCAATTTCTTATTGTACCCATACAATACATACAATTGTACGTACAATTTTTCCTTTTATTGATAGCTTAGAGCAGATCTGCTAATTATAGCAGGATAGATCCACCGGCTGAGGTGGTTTATCAACAGGCTAAAGCAAGGGCAGTCCGGGTCCGCAGCTGAATCCATCCCCTTCAGCCAGACATATATACATAGACGCAGCATTGGCCTTGTGATTACTCTGTCTGTACTACGATTACTCAGTACTATGATTACTCACTACTATATTACTCAGTACTATGATTACTCAGTCCTATACTCAGTACTATGATTTCTCGGTACACTGTCCAGGGTCCTCTCTGAGATTCTTGATGAGAAGAGGGCTAATAGACCAATAGACTTCTGGCAGATCACAGAAGCATCAGAACCCTGGACAGCTCCCCTACTGGGGGTGCCTGTCCAAAAGCTGTTCCTTGGATAGCTCCACTACCTGGGGAGAAACCTGTTGACCAGCTCCCTGGATAGCTCCACTACCTGGGGGGAAACCTGCCCAGCAGAACCCTGGATAGCTCCACTACCTGGGGGGATACCTGCTGACCAGCTCCCTGGATAGCTCCACTACCTGGGGGGATACCTGCCCAGCAGAACCCTGGATAGCTCCACTACCTGGGGGGATACCTGCTGACCAGCTCCCTGGATAGCTCCACTACCTGGGGGGAAACCTGCTGACCACCTGGATTGCTCCACACCTGCATTCCTTTTCCACAGAGAGCCCACACCGGGCTATATTATGCCATACAATTACAACATTCAAATGACAAATTAATGTTTTTGTTAAAGGCCTCTAAAAACGTGTGATCATAAATATATGTATTCATGTATTATATCTTAGAAACAACGGAACCTAGTTGGCAGTACATATGTTTTTCAATGTAATCATATTGAGAGTGGCATATAATAATTTCAACTTGCCTAAGAAAAGCTTATCTCAGCAATTGAGGAAGACATGAGCTGAGGTTGACGGGATGTGGATATGAACAGACGATGTTTAGGTTCCCAAGTTTAAAGCGCCATCTGCTGATGCAACACCCTCTGTGCACCGTCTTTCTTTCTTCTTTTTTCTTTCTTCTTCTTTCTTTCTTCTTCTTTCTTTCTCTTTCTGTTTTGCTTTCCTGGCATTTATTGGCCGTTTGTAAAATATGTTCGGTGCTTTTCACCCGACACTATGCGGTAGGCCTAGGCTTATACGTGAGCAGCAATATGCTTATGGTATGGTCGCGGGTTCGAAACCTCATCACTGCGCACATTGCAACAACATTGGAACAGAACTTATTTTGGGTTGACGTCAGGTGCGCCGCGTGACACACCCTATCTATCCCACGCGGAATATGGGGGGGGTACACCCGCTCGAGACGAGACTGCTGAGTCGCGTATTCTGCCCGGCAATATGCTCGTCGTCGCACTGTCCGCGCGGTCACTCACTGCAGCACTAGGTTACCGGTCCCGCCTCCCGGTCCCGCCGCAGACTTTACCGGGCGCGTGAAGCGAGCGGAGTTTCAAGGTGCAGGGCTGCCGTAGCGCGAGAGAGGGGGTTAGCGGCACAACGCTGCTATGGCCGAGTTCGACCCGCCGCGGGGGTTCCCGCGTCTCCGCCGGGCCGCGGTAAGGTCGAGCGAGGATGGATGTTTTCTAAACGGGGCGGGAGGGATGCGGCTGCCGCAGCAGGAGAGCAGAGCGCGCTAGAAGGAGATATGAGTGAGAGAGGCTAGCTTCTTCTGGCTTCCAGTGCCTCGTGCTGCGGCATTGGGGGCTTGCATACGCATGTAAACTAAAATGTGTACATGTTTAATAGCAACAGTGGTGTATTTATTTCCGTCCAATTAGAATTAAATGAATCTTTTAAAAAAAATGAGTTTGTTGCTATTGTAGAACAGAAAGGGCAATGACAAATGCACACGAGCGTGCGTGCGTGCATGCGTGCGACTTTGTGTGTTTCACAGTGGCCATCTGCGGATGCAAAGGCATATGCATTTCATTGCGTGTTAAAGTTATATAGCGTAATTTCGTATTGTGGAGCCACATATCCAAAGCCTCGGGAGTAGCTTTGTTAAATGCTGACTCCCACAACTGCAGTAAAATAATGCCAAGGCATTTTTTAAAACACTGATCAATATTATTATTATATTCATTACATGTATTTGTTAGGTCAGTGCTTGGTTGTCAGTGCTTATGTTGTGCTATACTGGAGAGAACCTGCAGCTGTCACGTGTTAAGGTTTAAGGTGAACTTTACAGTTCATAGTAGGTCTCCTCACTGTAAATTTGCTCATGGTAGTCCTACTGAAGTACCTGTAGATATGTCTCGGAGCATAACATTAACTAGCAGGACAGCTGAGCACAAACATAAACCCAAGCTGGCTTGTAGAGAAGCCAGAGTGGTGTGTGTAGGAGTACATCCTACATACAGCCACATAGAGAGTAATTATATAACATTGGTGTTGGTATGTTTTCAAGTAGGCCTACAGGTTGACTCATACCACTACATACTACAACAGGCCTTCACCAAAACTGTGTTTGCAATATACGTTTCCAAATTGCATTTTGAGTGAGTTCGTGTTTTCTAATGACACTCCACAGTCTGTATGCACTTGATTTGTGTACCTGGTTTAAATGGTACTTGGTACTTAGGATATGATGATGCAAGATCTTGTGAGTAGAAACACCATCCTGTGAAATATAACTATATAAACCAATCTCACAGTATGTACTTAACACATTGATAGGCTTACCAATCATCTATATCTGATAACCTTTTAGTTTGTCGTTGTGTTGCATGATTTAAAAGTCTTAAGAGGCTACCACACTCGCTAGCTGACCAGTGGATGGAGATCATGTGATTTGGATATGGATGGGTTTAATACCTATTTACATAACTACAGAAACAGTTCTGTAGTTGCACAACAATGTTTTGTTTGTAAAAACCTTTTGTAGTTGTAGAAGTGTTATTGTTGCAGAATCATTGAGACGCATTTGTTTTAACTTTAAACAAAAATGACCCAGTGAAGTTACTCTAATAAGAGACAGAGAAGACGAAATATATGCCTGATACGGAAGTAAATAATTCTGTATGAGGCATATCATTTGAATGTTCATTATCTTTAATAGTGACAGTGTAAATGAGGAAGAAGGCAGAAAGTGGTGTGTCCGAAAAGGATAGAAATGGAGAGAAACCAGTGAAGGGATTGATTGACAGGATGAGTGATGGAGAGAGAGAGAGAGAGAGACAGCTGAGGTGCTGAACACGGCTTGAGTAGGGATTGTCTTTGAGGCTGGCTGCTGATGCTGTAGTAGTGCATGTAGAGACAAGATACACATCAGCTGAGTTGACACGTCCACAAAACACACTAGCTCTGCTTCCCTCTCCTCTTCCAATCTCTCCCCTCCCAAGAGAAAACTGCTTCTCCTCCTTCTCCCTTCATTCTCTCCTCTCTTCTATTACACTTTCTGCTCTTCTCTTTTCTTTTCTCATCTTCTGTTATCTCCTCTCCTCTCTCTTCTATTCTGTTCTCTTTTCCCATCCTGTCTTTTCTCCTCTATTCCATTCTATTGTCTTCTTTTAGACTTCCTTCCCAGGTAACCTGCACCTGATTCTTGTGCTCCGCCCCTCTGACCTGATAAGCCCCGCCCCCAGCCCGTCCTCCAGCACTGACCTGGGCTTCCGCTTCACTCAGGATGACTTCATGTTGAAGATGCCGGTAAGAAAGGCAGAGAGGGTTTCTGTAAAAAAAAACAACCCACAAACAGACCCTTTTCACCAGGGCTCGGGTAGGAGACTAGTGAAGATAACACACATGGACACACATACATGTGACATACATGAGACACAACCACCTAGTTAATGTTGGGGGCTACACCTGTGTTTGCCCTGCTGTGACAGCTCTGTGAAAAGGGTCCATGGTGCAATGTGTGTTATCTTCACTGGTTCACTGACCTATAATTAGTGTTATGACCTAGTGTTTGTCCCTGTGTTTGTCCTACGATGACACCAGTCTCAGAGGCCTCCCGCCAGGCCCAATCTGAAGGGGACGGCGTCTGCATGGTATGCATGTAACCTCGTTCTCAGGCGTTCTCATCTCACGATGGAATGCCTGCGACGGGGTGCTCCGAGTCTGCGTTCTTGGGCAGAGGTGGCAAAAGTACACACATTCTGTACTTGAGTAGAAGTACAGATACTTGTGTAAAAAAATACTTTGATAAAAGTAGAAGTACTGATTCAACTTTTTACTCAAGTAAAAGTAAAAAAGTATAGGCTCTGAAAAGTACTCACAGTAAAAAGTAAAAAGTAATTTTAAAATCGGCTGTTTTTGTGCAAAGCTAACGAAACCTCACGTCATATTAATATAATATAAATATCATATAATAATATAAGGGAATAGGAACTTTGTTTCAACTTCTATTACTGCCATTCTGAATGTATTCAGCGTGAACAACAACAAAAACTCATGTCGATGTCGCTGACGGTACTAGCATGACTTCTTCTCCCAGTCATGGACATGACGCCTTCAGCCCTTTCTCCCTTAACGTCTCTGCTATTTGGTTTCGATTTGTCTTTTCCGTCGCATTCGTCTGTTTCCGTCTGTTGTAATGATATGCACACCAAGGGGTCGTCTTTTCTATTGTCCGATCCATTTAGTTTGAAATCAGTCTTCATGCGCGCAATGATGCAAAATAAAAATAATCGATAATTCACCGAAAGCAACGAGCCTGTTTTCAAAATGTAAGAAGTAGAAAGTACAGATATTTGTGTTAAAATGTAGGGAGTAAAAGTCAAAAGTCGTCAGAAAAATAAATACTTAAGTAAAGTACAGATTCCTGAAAAATCTACTTAAGTACAGTAACGAAGTATTTGTA
>OMNO01070607.1:0-12567 GCA_900303215.1 Trachyrincus scabrus | reverse complement strand
GGCTCCGGGGCGTCTCCTTGGCTCCCCAGTCCTCCTCCCAGTCCTTGTTATGCTTCCTCTCTGCTGCCTCAATCCTGCAGGTTGTGGAGAGGTAGAGAAAGGTAGAGAGAGAGAGAGCGAGAGAGAGAGAGAGAGAGATGCACAGAAAGAAAGAGGGAATGAGAGAGCAAGAGAGAGAGAGAGAGAGAGAGAGAGAGAGTTAAAGAAAGAGAAAGAGGGAATGAGAGCAGTTGAAAGAGACATAGGGTGGGGAAGATTGAAGTATAATAAATCAAAACATATTGTCTATATATTTAAACTCCCCCAGATCAGTATTTAGTATAGCTGCCCTGTCAATGCATCTATGAAGCTAATTAGCAAGGCAAAGCCATGAAAAAAAACAGGATGAATTGTATACACACTTATCCATCTCCTTCCGATAGCGTTCCTCTTCCTCAGCGGCCTTCTGAGAAATCTCTATCTTCCTCCTGTTTCATGGGACAGCCAAGACACGGTGGTTAACAAGGAGAAAATGAGCACAAGATACACTGACCTGTCACTGACCTGTCATAAAACATATACATCTATAGAATAAGTCATAAATTGTGCTAATTTGTGCATTGGGGGGGGGGGTAGACTGTCAAGACCCATGAATCAGCTGGACACTAAAAAATAAATAATGTGCATCTAGATGTGTCAAATGTATTGATTTATTTATAAATGGAATTTGCAACAACAAATGCTGTGGTTCCCTATGGGAGAAGTTGAAGTTTTCTTATCCAGATGCTGCGATTCTGAAATGAGTGAATCCTAATTGGTGAGAGGTGAACTTTAGCCAAGGTTCAGGGAAAAATCCCGGAAAAGTTGGACCATTGACGTCATTGGTCTGGGAATTAGTTCTCCAAATAGGACCAATGACGTCCAAGGTCCAACAAACTGAGCTGATGTTGCAGACCGGGATTTGTCACAGCATGCGTCTGAAGCGGTGCTCTCTTATATTAATAATAAAGTTTATTATATTAGTAACTAAACAAGTAAAGGCCTTTCTCTATTTCCCTTTTCTTTTTTGTACTTTTTCATACATTTCGATATTTGTCTTAACACCTTACCCACCTTCATTTTGGTACGAGACTTATTATTACCAAAATGTACATTTCCCAATTTTTGGTTCATTAACTATTGCTTTAACCTCCCTACCTGCTGCTTAATGACGTGTATCTGTATTCAATGCAAGGTACTGTGGATCCTAAAACGACTCAATCATAAAAAGTAGTAACAGTTGACTGGTCTAAGCGAGGTGTAAGTTGACTGGTCTAAGCGAGGTGTAAGTTGACTGGTCTAAGCGAGGTGTAAGTTGACTGGTCTAAGCGAGGTGTAAGTTGACTGGTCTAAGCGAGGTGTAAGTTGACTGGTCTAAGCGAGGTGTAAGTTGACTGGTCTAAGCGAGGTGTAAGTTGACTGGTCTAAGCGAGGTGTAAGTTGACTGGTCTAAGCGAGGTGTAAGTTGACTGGTCTAAGCGAGGTGTAAGGCGCTAAGAGGGGAGCAGGCTAAGGCTGTTGACTCACTGTCGCTCTTTCTCCTGCTGCTCCTTGACTATCTTGTTGGTCTCCATGGCAACCCTCTTCTGCTGCATCAGCTCCTGGCGGTCCAGCTCCCTGCGCGCCTCCACCGCCAGCCTCTCCTCGTCCGACATGAACAGTTCCCGGCCCTGCAGGAAGTAGACAGGAAGACGATAGGAAGTAGACCAGAAGTAGACCCAAAGTAGACAGGAAGCAGACCACAAGTAGACCCGAAGTAGACAGGAAGCAGATCGGAAGTAGACCCGAGGTAGACAGGAATTAGTCAAATAGAGAGAGAGAGAGAGAGAGAGAGAGAGAGAGAAATATCCCCATAATCTCTCTCCCCCATGTAGTAACACATATTAGTACTGTTGAGACAGGTACACACTGAACCTGCAATAAAAATGAAATATTTACATTTACATTTCATGATACATTTCATATACAGTATTTTCCTTGCTCCAACTGCATTCATTACAGGGTTGTCACTCGTTAAATGTTTATGTACATCACTGTCTGACTTTGCAGTGTGACTTGTGTGCAGGTGTGTGCTTTAGGGCTGTCCACTAATCATTGCACACTTGTCACACATCATTAGTTGAAGCCCAAAATCACTGATCAGATTCAGTGACAGTATCACTCGATCAACATTAAAAGTGGGAGGCGAGGCCAGTGTAAGTGGGCATGATTCATGAATGCTGCTTCTTTCAGACACACAGCCGGGAAGCTGTCTGTGGATACCACATTCATCTTCTCTCCGGGAGAATATCAAGCAGATGTGACTGATGATGTTTTAATGTTTTAAACCCCATCAAGGTTGATCTTCTCGCTGTCTACAAGGTGGCTCTGTGAATTAATTCACCCGAAAATACAACCAGTGACATGCTGTATTTACTTGGACTTCTCCACATTTCAGCAGAATATGAATGCAATCTAATATAATAATCAGTGTAATGAATGTGCATTGTAAGTGTGATCAGCGGATGGGTGTGGTGCACTTACCGCCCCCGTCAGGACAGTGATGGTCAAACTCCTGCTGCTCTTCAGGACTTTCACAGCCTAGAGAACATCAGAAGATGTACATCATTACATCCATTACTTCCATTACATCCATTACATCCAATACATCCATTACATCCATTACATTCATTACTTCCATTACATCCATTACTTCCATTACATCCATCACTTCCATTACATCCATTACATCCATTACTTCCAATACATCCATTACTCTGGGGTTTACATCAGGTGCTATGAAAAACGTGAAAACCAAATGGTTTTAAATTCATGGAATTCTACCTCCCATTGAAGAAAGTAATGATTTCACAGCTATCTCTGTGAATGTAGTTTTGCTGGTAAATTATCAAAATCTTCTTTATGCTTGTTATATACCACATTTTCACTAGTTCACTTTTGAAACCCCACTAACGCTCATTTATTTTTTTATAATCATTGCTTTAGTTGGCATGAAAGTCGATCAACTCTCACCTCTTTGTGGTCCAGATTTGTGAAATCCACACTGTTCACCTCCACAATCTGGTCACCCATCTACAGATAGAGGGGATGTTAAATGGACACCCCACTTCATTGGTTTACAGCTTGTAAACACCAAACCCCTAACAGCCGTAGAATGGATAACATTGCTTGTTTATACACATACGTTTTACTCCAATCTGCAATTTACTTCTATCATTAAACACCTCCACACATCTGATTATACACTTCAGAATCACAAAAGAGCTTCATTGCCGAGTAGGTTTGTACATATAGAATGTCCCCTCTCTGATCCTTCTATAACCATTTCAAGCGGGAGGCAGGATGATAACGTGACACCCTCACTCTTACTCCGCTCAGAGTCAGCCAAGAACAACACTGTGCCAGATGCCACATTATTCTTCCCTCCAGAGCAGCATTGAATAGATGTGATTAATGTCTTCAAATCCATTAAGGGACCCACATTATTGAAGATTGCTCGTGTTGCCAAAATATGTCAAAATGCGACAGTTGACTTCAAGCGTGTAAAAGACATTCAACCTGGTCAGAGCTGTTGCTTCAGCCAGCAGACAGGTCACGTGTGTGTGCTTCCTCCCCTTAAATCTGCAATGGCTCAATACAGATGCTTTAAGGAAACATACCACAGTCAAAATGATCTTGAAGATGATTCTTCTGACTGAATTAAGAGGACAACACAAGCACTTGCTTTACAGTGACATTGGAAATGGAAGGTGGAAATACTTCACAGAAGGTGACATAATTGCATCATTTAGAAAAATCAGGAAAAATAATCAAAATAATAAAATAATCACGCTGACCTTCTCCTTCAAGTAATGTAGCTCAAGGGTAATTTAGGGTGTTCACCTCAAGTCCCACTTCAGCGGAGACAGAGTCTGACTTGACGTTGCTGATGTAGATGCCAGGCTTCTGGGTGGGTCCACTGGAGATGCTGATGCCCATTCCCTTGGTGCCCACCAGGTTGAAGAACACCTTCTTCTCCTTGATCTCCTTCCCCCCCATAGAGGCCAGGCCAGCCATACTGCTCTTTTTCTCCTGGTGGAGGCATCGAGAGAGAGAGAGAGAACAGAACAGGGAGACAGAGAGAGAGAGAGAGAGAGAAAGGTAGAGAGATGGCGAGAGGGGAAAGAACATATCACCATTACATTGATAATAATAACAATAATAATAACAACCAATACAATGTATTATTATCACTATTAGTAGTAGTAATGTTATTATTATTATTATTATTATTATTATTATTAGCTAGATCGGGTGTAGGTTTTATCCAAATCATCTTTAATATCGGTTGAATTTAATACATTTTTTCTTATTTGTTAATAACAAAAATGGAAAAGGGAAAAAAAACAATACAAAATGGAAATTCTACATCAGCGATACTTTTGTGCGCATTATATTAACAAGCACCCGGGCACACGTCTCTTCACAGGAAGCCCCTCGAGTTAATATGGACGCAACAATCAATGTAATTGCAAGCAGAAATCAGAGCCTCACCCCTGACTCAGACACAAACTGGTCCACAAACTGCCACTTGAGGGGCTCATCTGAGGAGCTGCACAAGAGGGGAAAGAGACGATGAGTTTCCAGGTTATTGCTGTGTCAAATGTGTCTTTTTCCTATGCTGATAATTAGAGATGTTTATTACCTCTTTACCGGGATCATTCCCACATCTGCAAAAACACAAAATAACACGTCGAGTTACCTATTTGAATGAATTTCAAGAAATGTACTGCTGCCTACCGACTAAATGAGTACATGGATAGTTGATAGCTTTCGGCTGCGGAAGAGGCAACGGCATGGAGTTGGTGACCTACGTCTGACTTTGAGTGACACGGTCTTCTTGGTCTTGATCAGGTTGATGACCTCCTCGTGGATACAGGAGGAGATGGAGTATCCATTGATGCGAACAATCTCATCCCCGACCTTCACAACACACACCAAGAAATCGGTCACCAATACACATATTTTCGTGCCTACATTCAAAATGGTGACAGTACAAATGGTTGAAAGTACTCGAGTACATACCACCTTAATAAAATATTTCAGTCACAATAATAGCTTCCCTAGTCAAGTTTAGACTGTCCTACCTTGGAAGTCATTATAAAGGTAGTATAGGCCTCACACAAGCAGCTAAATTAGACTATGTGACAACGGTTGAAGGGGACTCTGGCTAGGCCTGCTCTGGCAGGAAACAACAGATCACTTGCCCCATCTAGTGGCCTCTAGTGGTATTGCTGTCTGTGTTTATAGATCTCATAATCATTACTAATTACTAATTATAATCATTATAAATTATGAATTGATTAACTGGGCAGCATTTTTACACCAGGGTGTTATGTGACTCTTTATAATAACTTTTATAATAATCTCTTTAATGCCTTCTACATATTGTGAGCTTGCCATGTCACAAGAATTTCACTGTTTAGAATAACTCTGTGTTATACTGTGTATGTATAAAATACTTTGACTTTGACTATGTGTAAACTGTACTGTTGTCAAGATTGTGCTTCAGTAGTAAGTTCAGATGACATTTTAATAAACAATAATGCATATTGAATAACACTAAAACAATATCTTGTTCTGTATTCAGAGTTAATACCCCATAACACATGGCAGCTTCAACAACATCCTAAATGTCACCAAACTGAGGCAAAGTCCATGCTATAATCAATTAATTAGTTAATAAGTTAAACTTAGGAGGTCATTTGAATGGTTGCTGTAGTCTTTACCATTGTTCATTATAACAAGTTAATTTGTTTCATTCATATGTCGATATGAACTTTCCTTAATATTAATACTAATTGTTTGATTAAGAGAAAACCATGTTTACTACAAAAAATATGTAGGAATTCAAAGAAGGTGTGCTGACTACAGACCTGTAGGCCCACATTCCCGGCCTGGCCGTCCTTGACGATCTGGGATATGAAGAGTCCGCTCCCGAACTCCAGTCCCCCTCTGACACTCAGGCCCAGCCCGTCCGGATGGGTCCGGTTCAAACGCACCTCCTTCAGCTTCCTGGTCCAACGGTACCACATGGAGACATGTTTAGGTTGAATATAGCGGATGGGAATTAAAATGTTAAGAGGAAGGCATAAGTTGACCAAAATCCCTTTTGGGAGTAAAAAATCAATCAATAAATTGTCATATCAATATGCTGGCTGATATTTGCCTCATATTGTGTCATATCATACTGTAGGGGGTCCTCCATCTTTTGCTGTACTGGAGAAGGAACATTTCACAACCAAACTGTATTGTATTTTATTACACGGCTTTGTTGAATACTCGATTCTGATTGGTCAATTACGGCATTCTACAGACCGTTGCTATGAATAACAGACCGATGCTATTTCCAACCGTAGAATCTAACAGACAATTTTTTTAAGCAGAAGCAATAAAATCTTTTTTATATCAATCTTTTTTTTTGTTGTTTTGTGTCAAATTATTGATTTGATTTGATTATTGACGCGAATCCCATACGTATTTCATGCTACTACACTGGAAATTAAATTATTATAAATTATAACTACAATATAAATAAAAGGACCAAGTTGTTGTTGTTTTTTATAGTTTTTATATTGTTTAATATTGTTATACATCACATCATGTGCCATGTAGTAGAGCAAAATGGCTGACTTTAGGCCGAGGAGTGAAGGTACTGACCGGGACTTCTTGGGTGTGAGCAGGTCGTACTCCACCTGGTGCTTGAGAGGGATGAGTGGCCGGATGCAATCAAACAGGGGCAGTCGCTTTGGATCATTGATCACCAGTTTTAGGTCCCCCACCAGCACGGGCAAATCCATCGACCTGAGAGAGAGGTTATCCGAGGTAGACAGCTGTTATATGCGGCCTATTATCCACTGATAACAAAGAATGAAGCTGTAGGATGTTTAGGTAGAATGTTGTTACTCTGAAGTCTAACTCGAACTCTACAAGACCTTACAACATCATCAATTCTGTAGCAATTCAGCAACGCTTAGTAATGATTTGATTGTTTAATGTTTTCTTTATACTGCAATATCAAGAGCTTGAGTGTGAGACACATCAAGTGTTAGCCATTTGAAAGCAGTGAGGGTTGGCTGCCTTGCTCAGAAACACTGCAGCATTCGGCCAGGAGGACCCAGGAATCTAACTAGCACCCTCCAATTGGTGGCACACAGTGTCAGTGTGGGCTATTTATGCAGAAATGCAAGCAAGGAAAATCATGGAAAAATCATAATGATTAACACATGAGTAGTTATATCATTTTCTTATTATAAATATTGTATTCCGTTCGTGCATGTGCACAAAAGAGAAGACAATAGGCAATTAAAATGGCACGTATAGCTACAGTATAAAATCTGCTGTTTAAATAATTAACAGGTGACATTTCAGTCCTGCTGGGGGAGAAGCAAAAGGGGGTTTTGTGAAGAACTGGCCAGGCCTGACAAAGGCCAGTGGAAACTGATCAGAGGCTTAAGCAACAGTCACAGAGGAATGGCTTTCCACAAAGATAACTGGAAAACGAGGCCTGTGGTCTCAACCTCTACCTGCTCGATAGACATTAAGGACCTCTGAGAAGCTAAATGCTACTCATTTGACTTCAATGGAAGCTCACTGTCAAGTTAGCAGGACTCAATTTGGCCCATTCAAGTTAAATCAACAAACTCCGTACTGCAGCCAAGAAAATACTTGTTTGCATCAGAACAGGGCAATGAATGGCTTTTTTTCATTACAAAAACAATGTCTACCCAAGCACAGAATATTTTTCAATGACAAAATTAATTTGCTGCTGCATTGCCCTTTTTTTGCACAAATTGTCCACCATTTACACTGTTTGTATACACAGGTGCCTCAGCGAGGTAAACACAACTCTCACTCAAACTCACAAAACTAAAAATTATTGAAAATTATTGAAATTGAAATTGAGATGAGTAATGCCAGTGAACCAGTATTAGACTTGCTGGGGCTCTGAAACACGGACACAACACACACACACGTAACTCACTGGTGATACATCCGGAGGACGTCGTAGAGGTAGTCCTTCTCCGCTTCATTCTCAATCAGCAGCTCCACCTGCAAACACACACACAACAATAACTTTATACATACACAATGTCACGTTTTCTTTGTCCACATGACAAAACTGAGAGAATGAAGATATTTCTTACACACACGCGTCTCCTGCGTCTACACTCACAACTTGGGAGTAAATGTGTGTGTGTGTGTGTGTGTGTGTGTGTGTGTGCACTCCTGTACCTCTAGTCAAACAAACCTGATTTCTGCTGAATTGCTGCAGAAAGATTTTTAGGAAGCGTTTGGGCCAATCGATGATGTAGCACATTTGCCTCTTTCAGGACAGGAAAGGGTGAAACGTGAAAGCTGTCCACAGCTGTGTCTTAGGCATCCGGACCCCGTCTCGAATATTCCCGTGTCCAAATATCCCAGCCAATTATTACATTTCTTTGCTCTGATGCTGTATCTGCCCTCTGCTTGGGAGTGAGTTTGTCCTGCTACCGTGATGAAGCCCATTAGCCTAAACTGAGGTCAGGGATCGGCAGACAAAGGGGAGGGAACAGAGGCGTACCCGAGGCTAACCTGTGCTAGCACGGTCACCGGTGTCACCTTACATCTCCCAGGGAGGCTGCCGTCACTCAACATTCATTCATTTTCATTTGGAGCTGATAAAAGGACCTTAAAGAGATACACCGCTGCTCCAACACACCTGAGAGTAGCATGACAGCAAAGGCGTGTAAAGGAAGGGCTATTGAGTAGTGAAATCAGTCAGCCTGTGGAAGAGGAAGTACACACAAGAGCAATTCTTCAACCCTGCTTCTTGGTGGTAATAAAGGCAAGCAATATTATGAGGTTTCTTTTATGGCTTTATGGATGTCATAAATGTTTCAGTCGGACCAATGAAGCATAAGAGTCTGAAGGTCAGGCGACCAACAAGACAGACTTTGACACCATAAACTGACAAGGCAACTGACATGTTATTGTAAATGAGGCAAAATATGTTTCTTAACGCTTATGTTTTTTGTCTAGTTTTGTTTTAGAAAGTTAGTATATGGATGAAAAATTAACACAATAGGTAGTTTGTTGAAAAATAACGAGTAAAGAATGTAAATGTGTTCTATCACGCATATATTTATTTAATCGGCCTATTAATTAGCGGACTGCCAAGGCACACTGTCCCTGGAGAAACAATGCCTGGTGCCCCTCATTCACAACCAGGGCAGCCACCGTACATTATACATAGTCCAATCTATTCCGCTCAACTGACCCCGTAAAGTGTCCCATCTATTCCTCTCTGTGATGAATTCACAATTATAACATGCCCAGTGTCCTTCTAAAGCAGGCCGCTGCGACATGGGAGCTGTACAGTACACAGATGGCCTACATGCAACAGATCATGTTACCTTCCAATGTTATGGTTTACTTGTGTCAGCCTCCTTCACCTCACATTGGCCTTAACATAAGGCCACCTTTTTTGTATCAAGTTAAATGCAGGCCTAACAATTAACACATTCACACAATAATTTATTTGTATTTGTTAATGAGCCGTTGTAGGCTACTGTTAGTCTACTTTGTTGGGTTACATGAGTGTGATGCAATCGAATGTTGATTATAAGATAAACCCGCTAATTATCATCATGAATATCATTACTATCTCGCTAAACATGAATTATACTGTAGCCTATAGCCTATACTCTTACACTGGATGACGCACGCTTAAGCAACTATAGGCAACTAAACTCCACTCCAATAACTTCGATAAAACCCGTTCATGTCTGTCTAAGTACACGGGCCTATATGTCGACACAATTATAAAATACAGCATAGCCATTTCATATTCAAAGTTGTTCAATAAAAGTCTAATGCGCGCAACAAAATATACAACGCTACTTAACCGCAAATGCTTTTCTGACAGGTTATAGAAACTATTACTTGTAACGTAAATGATCTGAGAGGTAACGGTTTAGTCATGTTTTTCTTACCTTGTGTCTAAATTCTCGAGCAACTTTACGCTCCATAATTGCGAAAAGGGAGTTGTCGTCTGATATGAGATGGCTCACCGCTCGCTGAATATAACCTCGCTCCCAGGCGGTCTCACCTCACCACGGAACGCCCGGGACGCGATGCTCCAAATGAGCGTTACTGGCGAGACAGAGGGCGGGACTTACAGTTACATGGGTTTAGCAGCGAGAGGCGAGAGAGCGGGAGGGACTTTCGATAGAGGGACATGCGTTTCCGTTACATGTTTCGGATATTTTGTCACATTTATCGTCAAAACTCAATATTTATTCTCCTTGTTGTTGTTGTTGTTCTTGTCATGTTCTTATTATTCTCGCTCCGGGGAAGAGCCCGGAAATTACGTGTGATAGACCGGGATAACGATACAATTCAGGATCCTCTCTCAGCCTACACGGAATATAGGCTACCTGCTGTTACCAGACGGTCGGTCACAGGATGGTGCGATTGTGACGAGGAAGAACTCTCTGGTCTCTGCATCAATTACATGTTCCGAATAAAATACATTTACCCGTATAGCTCTAAAAACTAAACAAAAACGCAAATACTGCGCAGTTTTGGCATGCAAAAGCGTGCTTTCATTCTCACGGTGCAAGTACAATATTTATATTTTCAGATAGTTTAATTTAACAATAATCACAATACTAAACAAATACAATACGACTTGAATGTGGGAATTATATTCGATCACCTTCCACCGATAGAGGGCGATGGATCCAACATCACTACTGGTAGCTCCCGCAGAAGAAAACTTACAGTCGTACACTTCCGGAGTTAAAATATTGATCACAACACTTTAAAATACTTTGCGAGGTTATACATGAATATGCGTTGATTGGAAAGGACTCGTTAACATTGCTGTCCATCTTAACCACTGCTGGACGTTTTCCAGGCTAATACTTTAGTACTTTAATGCTTTTGTATCCCGTGGTTCAGCCGAACAGACAATGTGTTCATATTGTTGAGGGACATAGACTGCAAACATGGAAATAAACGAACCATCTTCTCTTTGTACTTTGCAAACAAACGACGTTAACTAACGCCCAGTTGTATTTTCTATCAAACCTCCCTAAATTAGTACTTATCGGGTATTTATTCGCTGGATGCGTGGTTTGTTGTGTTGTATTTTCGAAAGCCCCGCGTTACGTGGCGCCCAATCCGAGCCGACGGGGGATTAAAGGTAAACAATCGACCACCTGCTGCTCTTTTATGTCTTTTATTTCATTGTTTCAGCATTACTTGATCATGTTGTATTGGTTATGGTTTTTTACGAGCAGCGGACTATAGACTCGTTTTTGCCAAGAAACACCTAATCTATAACTAAGTGCTTTTACACGGGTATTGTTCGTACCACCGCCGTTAAGATCAACGTCAGACGGTGTTTTACTTCATGGATTGACATGTTTTCCTCTTCTCAGAACCAGGATGCAGTCTCCTGCAAGACATGCAGTCCCGCACAGGTACGAAGACAACCTGTTAACTGTGCATACAGCTGCTGTCTAATGATCTGTTCATTTCTTCAATACTGGTACGGTGATAAAGGCTTATTCCTGATTAGGAGCTGTTGCCCTAAAGAGAAAGAGTCTTCCCAAGACTGGAGATGTTAGTCACATTACCACTTTACTACGCTATTTCTTTTGACTCCTTCTCCCTGTCTCCGACGAGACATTAATAATGACCAGATTAGGTGTACACATTTTCCAACTATATTTGCATGTGCCTATTGAACATGGGTTTTTTTGTTAATAAACTCACAATCGTATTTATATTTCAAAATAAATTAAAAGCTATTTAGTATAGGTTTAAGTATAGGTCTACAATGACAGTTGTAGACCTATCGACCTGTCGACTTCTTTTCCCCTCTCTCCGTCACTTATTCCTAATAATTAGAATGCTGACGTTATTCATAATTCACCTTTCAATACAAAGAACATATGGAAACAAAACAATGACCATACCCCGTGTTTCAGAGCCACCACTCGTACCCCGGGCCAGGATGCAGACTCCCCGCTCCCGCCCTTCCACGAGCGCCTGGCCCACCTGCGGCCCTCCAGGGAGCTTTTGGAATTCTACAGGCAGAAGATCACCCAGTTTGACAGCGAGCAGGAGGGGCTGCTGCAGATGCTGGAGAAGTACAGGGGCATGACGGAGGACCAGGTAGGGCTCACAGGCTCTCCCTCTACCAGGGCTGCAGAATTTAGACAGACAGACATAGGATGAGGACCAGGTAAGACTAAAGGGTGAATTCTACCCTGTATAAATAGTGAATTATATGTATTAGACTTCTACGCTTGTATGCTTCTGCGTCGGTGATTGGCAGAGTAGTCTGCCCCCTTAAAGCCTGCCCCACAGGGGATTTTGGGCACCAATACAAATCTAAAATAAATATGTACGCTCTTTCGGGCTGTAGTTGCGACGGCTCATGGGCTTTAGGCTTTCTCAAGGTGTGTAATCAAAAATACTTTTTACTCACGTGTATGACATCACTTCCCTGTGTGTGAT
>OMNO01070605.1:0-14688 GCA_900303215.1 Trachyrincus scabrus | reverse complement strand
TTTGACCTGTGGAGAGATAACGCTGTGGATGTTTTAAACGTCTTTGTGGAGTGTGTGTTGTTGGTGGCTGGTTTAAGTAGCCTCACCTGGTCTGAGTCAGACTGATTAGGCTCTGGGGCTGCTGGGTGAGGCTGCACACCTGTGGGGCGTTGGCCAATCAAGGACCACAGGTTAAACCAGCCACCAGCACATACACTCAGGAGGAGCGCTAGCATGTCCTCGTACCACCTCCTGCTCTGCCTGTTCAAACTATCTCAAACTCTACAATAAACCGGTTCAACCAACATCTGCATTTTAAAAAGGATATACATCTTTACACAATCATAACACTGCTGGAGGTAGACAAACAGAAACAAACAAAGTACACACAGACGTTTCTCTGTCTGTCTCTCGCCCGGTGGCGCACCCCCTGGCAGCGAGGTGACTCACATGACGCTAGCAAGTTAGCACTTGTTAGCTTCCTGTAAATATTAGTTTTGGGTTAAAGATCACAAGAGACAAGAGACAAAAAGATTCACAAGCTCCATCGGACCCTATCGCTGACTCTAGCAGCAGTCGCTTGGACAGATTAACATTTACATTTAGTCTCTGAGCAGACGCTTTCATCCAAAGTGTAACGCATGGTTACTAGAACCTAACCAAACTAAAATTTAGTGATGTTTTTGTATAGAGGAGTTTGGTAAGAACTCAATATTTGATCGATACATAATGCGCAGTATCTACCATAGCTAACGTACTAGGGGTTACAAAAACAGAACAATCAAAGCGTATCAAAAATTGGAGAAGTTACAAAAATGTCCAAGTGCTGCACGACCTAGTTTAAAAAAAATAATAATATTGGACAGAGTGCAGAGTAGCTCTAGAGAATATTAGCATCTCATCTGCATAGCAAATGATCTACGATCACATGGCTCGGCCGTTTAAATCTTGTCCAGAGATCGACGTGTTTTTAGACCACTAGAGGGAGCTGTTACCCTGTCGCAACCCGGTAACATCTAGTAATCCGTTTACAGTTATTACAATACAATCTGTTATTTTTGAGTAATGTCCCACAGGTGCTGAGTGGGTCCCAGGGAAATCCAATAATCCCAATAAAGTGTTTTTTATGTGTTATAACATCAATGTGTTTGATGTTATATGGTTATAGTCATGGTTATATTCATATATGTTGAAAATGTATCAAAATCATAATTAAACACTAAATAAAATGTGTTAAAAAAGTCAGTTTGTAGCCTTGATTGTTGAAATGAAGTGAGTGCGGCGAGAACTATGAACACAGGACGCTGTGAAAATGGTGGCCATGTGTTATGTTTTGTTGACAGCGAGGTTTCCTTTGTTCTATGATTTGTTGTTCATTGGATTCAACGCATCACAAACGCAGGATGTGTATCTCACTCCACCTACGTGGCATCGCTGGGCTCCTCCCACACACAGGACACACAGGACACACATAAAGGTTATACACATTTGTTTATTGGAGTAATGGCAAGATGTCACAGCCAGAGCAAGTGGTAAATGCTGACATGTCAGAGCTCTCTCTGAGTGTGTGTGGTGATAGCTTACATAATGCACCGTTGGTGTGCAGCCTCATCCAGCCCCAGAGCCTAATAAGCCTGACTCGGGCCAGGTGAGGCTGCTTAAACCAGCCACTAACCACTCCACAACTATCATCGTGCTTACAAGAAGGTGAAAGTTGCGCCATATGTGGATCCCTTTTCAGAGCTCCATTCACAGCTCTCCCGCAGCGGTCCCTGGGCTACAGGCGGCCTCCAGGGGAGTGTTGATATTCTTCGCCGCCCTGATCCCAGACTTCACGGCCGTCTCGAGCCAGCAGTGAGGCTTTGCCGTGTGCTCCCCGGCAAAGTGCACCCTGCCCTCCTTCTGGAAGAGATGCTGGCTGTACTGGATATTCTGGTGGGGGGCAGGGGTCATGAACGCCCCCAGGCTGTACGGGTCCGAGCCCCACTTCTTCACCAGCACGCCGGTGCACAGGCTGCGGACCTGCTCCCCGTGCAGGAGCGCCAGGTCCCCCAGGACCACCTCCTTCAGCTCCTCGTCCCCCAGGGCCTCGAAGAGCAGGGAGTCCATGGACTTGGTGTATGAGGCCAGCAGCACGCCCATGGCCGGGTTCTGGGGGAACCTGTGGTCGGAGTAGTAGATGAAGCGAGAGAGGCGGTCCGTGATGCTCTTGCCTCCCCTGATGCCATCCTCCTCCCAGAACCTCCGGCTGAAGGTGAGGTAGATCTTAGTAGCTGACAGGTAGTAGGTGCTCTTCATCGCCTGCATCTTCTGGGCAGACAGCGGGGGGACAAAGTCGATGAAGAGGGCCGCCTTGGCCGCGGTCGTTACCAGGGCGACGTCGGCATGAAGTTTGGTCCAGTTGGATTCTCTGTTGTTCTGGTAGAACACGTCCACGCCGCTCTCTGATTGGTGGATGAGTTTGACCTTGGATGCCAGCTGCACAGGAGACTTGAGGACTTTGAGAAAGGCGTTTGGGAAATGGTCAAAACCTCCCTCCACCTCATAATACCTGGAAGAACAAAATATCCATCCTTACGTCTGTCTGTAAATTAGCGGTATGTGTGTGTGTGTGTGTGTGTATTGAATGAATGGGTGAGTGCAGTGTGTGTCTGTGGACTGAATGAATGGGTGAATGAGTGCAGAGAGTGTGTGTGTACTGACTTGTTGTCATTGACCAGTGGGTCAAAGATTAACTGCGTTATGGCTATGTGCATAAGGCCGTGGAAGTTGAGCAGATCTCCCAGCATCCTCACCGCCTCGTGACTCAAACCCCCCTCCAGAATCAGGTAATCCTGACAAAACACATTAACGGTGCTGTAGGTAAGATTTAAGAGCTGTTATTTGAGTGTAATTTGTAGGGCTGTAGTCAACCAAAGAAAATCTTGGTCGACTGAAATTCTACCTTCTCTTCAACCAATCGATTGGACGATGGGGAAACTTTTTAAAATGTTTTTTAAACAACAGTTTCCACGAATTTACACATATTGAAAATCTGTTTTAATCTGTAATTTATACTGTCCATCTGCGTTACACCCACACCGGAGCTCGGCTGGTCACGCAGTTTTCTACCTGCTTTTTCATGTTGTAGAGCTAGCAGGATACTAGCTCTACACGTTTCCCCAATTGGGGAAATTGGGAAAACATGACGTATCTATTTGAATTATGTTTTAGGGGCAGGGTACTTTGTAATTCGCCAATTGTGTAGAAATATTGACCAAATGTCTTTAGTTCACCACGTCACATCGCTAATTCTGTTGAATATCCAAAATCTTTCTAACTTAAAATAAAAACGACATTCAAACTGAATAAGCTGCTATTGAGATGTGTGGTTTTCTTTCATACACAACCACAGCAGCGCAATGCTGCTAAACATTTCACTTCCCGTTTTGATGGCGGGACATTCCTGGCGGGCGGTCATTACTGAAAAACGTGTTGATGCGTAGGGCCAGCTACTAAACGTTGGCGATTGAACCTATTTTATACCCAACAACAATGCAGGACTGCACAACCATAGGTGCAAAGGCTTTTGACTTCTTAAATAGTAATACAAATATAAAATCAATATGTGACCAATGTTGATATTGTGGCGGGCGACCACAAATAAATCAATGTATGGGAAACACTGGATGAAGAAGCGCTTTTCTCCTTATGAAAGTAACACCAGCAATTGTCCACAAGAGCATATCGACCAACCGACCAGAAGGTGTCAGCCCTAGTAATTTGTTAGAAATGGCCGAGCCATCCGTCAGCTATTAGTGAGTGAAATGCTTTGTGAGAATATCTGTTGAGAGTTGACTGCGCCTGCCTCTCTAGGAGGCTATGTCGATTTTAAACCGCTCCCGGCTCATTTCTGACCAATCAGGGCATCTCTTCCCTGATTGGTTCGGGGAATCCATCTTACATCAGGTGAAATGTATGCAACACTGAATCTCAATGGCTGAGAAACGTAGTAGGGAGGAACACATGCTTACAGACACATGCTAGTCAGGAATGGTGAGGATGCCATTTCTGACTAATGTTGACTGAGTATCTGATGTTTTATATGAACTTCATTGCAAATTCTGAATTGATATTAGAAATAAAAATATAATTTACCTTCACAGAATAACGAGCATATTCCATGATTTTTTTGCATCCGTTTGCTGCCACTTCATCGTTCATCTATGAACACACACAGAAACACACACAATAATTATTATTGCTTGCCATATTAAAGGATTAGTTTGCTCTATTCTCTGACTATCCGGCATGATTCTGGAGAGTAGACTTATTATTTAGCAAAAAATATTCAGTGTTGAGTTAGTTGGATTCTTCCCGTAGCGGTCTAGCTGGGGTATGATGGAAGTATAGTAAGTATATTAGTACAGGTGGAATTCGGACACTAAATCCATCGGCCTCACGTGTAGTGGTCGCATAAACAAGCCGACACGTGTTGTCATCCTCAGTGTTGCCAGATATGATTGACAGTTTCCAGCCAATCACAACTTCACACCCGCCCAATTCAATAAAAACCAGCCAAAATCATAACCTTGCCATACACCTGTGTAAAACCTACATATGTCCTACATATGCAATAGAAAACACATCATCAGCATACAAAGCTTCATATCTGCATCAAATAACCAAAGTCTTAGATAAATAGGCTGTCGACACACAGAGTGCAGACAGACTACCAAATACCTGGTCATAACGCAAACACAATAAAGTGATCTGTCTGTCTGTCTGTCTGTCTCTCTCTCTCTCTCTCTCTCTCTCTCTCTCTCTCTCTCTCTCACACACACACACACGCATGCACAAAGACACGAAAAACTAGTTTTTAAAGTCTGTTTAAAGTAAAAATAAAAAACGATAAACACATATTGCATAATTACACATCAAAGTATGTGTTCAACAAACACTTTTATAATAATCTCATTCTTATTAACTTATCAATGAAGGCTGCTGTGTTGCTGTATTGTTACTGACAAACCGGAGCTCTAAAATTATACACGAATTTCCGACCTGTAATTCCGAGTTAAGCAACCGCTCAATTCATTTTTAACCTGGAGTTCAAGTTGTCTTGAGCGCTAAAAAACAAACAGGATGAAAAACAGTTTAACGGTTTAACCCCACAATTCAGTCATACGCTATATGGGGGACCCAGCAACATGATTGGTCGCAAAAAAAATATGACGAAAGAAAGTGAAACGCCCTGTTCACCAAGATTTAAGGTCGTCTATCAATAAGGTTGATTTGTGACTACCCTGCTGTACAAACCTTCTGTAGCACTTGCTGCATCAGCTGGTCAGCTGACTTCCCTCTCTCCTCATTGGTCAGGTTGTACTTGAGGAGGGCGGGGTTGGCGTGGGCGGTGGCGGCCCTCACCCGCTCCCCGTTCACCAGGTAGAAGGTGTTGGGGTCGTCCATCATGTACGGCACCAGGCTGACCCCCAGCAGCTTGGCGAACAGGATCAAGATGCTATAGGAAGGTTTTACATGATGTCACTTCCTAGTGCTTTTTCACCAATGTGACGGACCATTCAGCCACGTCGGGGTAACCACCTTCCGAGGAAAAGGTGAAAAATTCCCAAGTTTTGGGAATTTCAGACAGATCCGATATCTCCGGCTTGGGCCGAACTGATTGGATCACGATGGCGTCAAATGAACGATTTATCTGAGGTTGCAAGCCTTAAATATCTTGTTTTTTAATGTTGTTTATTGTTGATTTGATAAATAGTTAATATTATTAAGAATCATGATATATCATTCGAATACATTATCAGCCCCCCACCCAACGGTTCGTTTTTTAGCTGGATAACATATTTTCAACGGGACCGTACAACTTCACGGTGCCTCCGTCCGAAGTATCCCACCTTGCTTGAACGCTATCAAGTCGGCACAATGGGAATTCTGCCCACTTCCCTGATTTCTCCCATATGGCCTGAATGCGGCATAACAAGAATATTAACAACTGGTTATTCTAGAATGTTTGGTCAAGAAACACCATGATGGCGGCCCTGAAGTTCGGTTGTGGAACTTCAGATCACCTGATTGAAACCCTCCCATAGAGACAGACATGGAAACATTTGGCAAACTAGCACAAGCTTTTTAAATGAGCATGGACATTGAAAGTAGCACACTGATTGAAAGCAGCATGCTAATTTAAATTTGCATTTATACTGGCATTTATACTATTTGGCCCTAACATCCCATCCACCCTAACTTGATACGTACCCTAACATGTTCAGAAGGCAACATCTGTAGCATGCTAGTTACTAGCTTAACATGCCAAGCACCCTAACATGCCAAGTGATATGCCTTAACATGCTAAGTAGTGTACCCTAAAATGCCCTAGCATGTACTCATTGAGCATAGCCTGGATACAGTAAACCGGGAGACCCCAGTATAGTCATGTGACTTACTGGTGGGTGCTGGGGATCCTCATGGGTCCCAGTTCAGCGTACCAGCCCTCCGTCGGGTCTCTGTACGTCTCCACCCTCCCCCCAACCCGGCCATTCGCCTCCAGCACTGTGACCTACACACACACACACACCATTGGACAGTAATGTACAGAGTAATGTCTAGAGTAACAGAGTAATGTGCAGAGTAACAGAGTACTGTACAGAGTAACAGAGTAACAGAGTAATGTCCGGTAATGTGCAGAGTACAACTGGCTACCTGGTGTCCGGCGTCCTGCAGCAGTTTGGCGGCGGTCAGCCCGGCCATGCCGGCGCCCACCACGACGACATGCTGTGGCCTCTCCGCGCGGGGCAGACCCTTCTCCACCACCTCCAGCAGGTCCTGGTAGTCCTGGTCCAGCATGCAGTCCCTCAGTTGCTGCCTCTCACCGGCCCCGGGTCCCGCCAGGAGCACCAAGAGCCCCAGTCCCCACAACGCCCCTGGGAAGGAAGAACCGCAGGACAGGACGTGTCCACGTCGCGCCATCGAGCTGGAGGTGATTTAAAATAATGACCAATACCAAAAATGATATTTCACTACTAATTATTTGAAGACTAATGGTCAATATCTCTGCCGAACAATACAGCAACACTGTAGAATGAACAATGAAGGTCTAGATAATGAGCGGTCCTTTAAAGCTTGTGAGTTGAATGTAAATGTAAAGCAAATAGTCTGATTTTGTTCAAATAAAGATATTCAAGTTCCTAATTTTGTGCATACAAAGACGGTGATCAGTCCATAATGGTGTTTTTTGTAATAGTTGTAAAAACTGTGACCGGATAATATTTTGGTTAAAACATGTCTTTTGTTTGTGGAGTGTGTGTTGTTGGTTTAAGCAGCCTCACCTGGTCAGGTGGAGGGGGGAGTGGGTTTCGGCTGGGGATTCTCCACAGCCTCAATTTGGTGTTGGGGATATGTGGAGTGTGTGTTGTTGGTGGCTGGTTTAAGCAGCCTCACCTGGTCTGAGTCTAACTGATTTGGCTCTGGGGCTGCTGGGTGAGGCTGCACACCTGTGGGGCAATCAGCTACCACCACACACACTCAAGAGGAGTGCTAACATGTACCACCTGCTCTGCCTGTTCAAACAATCTCAAACTCTACAATAAACCAGTTTAACCATCATCTGCCTGTGTCCTGCTGTTGGAGACCTAAAAAGCCACTGTAGTTGTGTGGCAGGGGAAACTGCCACAAATATATTTACTTTTTTCACATCATCCCAAAACATGTTTTTTCTGGGTAATTCCTGCTGACTTCCTAACAAAAGTTCCGACCTTTGAATACAAACACATCTACAATCAAAAAGTTACAGCATTTAGAAAGCGGTTTCATGTCTTTTGTCACCATGGCGAACTGGTGGCCAAAATGAATGAATATGTTTGTGGGACCCCACAGTGCTATCACCCTTGAGCAAGGTCTTGTGTGACCCCAGTCAGCAACTAAGTCACTGCGCTATGTAATGTTTTCACTGCTGCCGTCACAGACTATAATTTCAAGAGGGAAACCAGTGGGTGGATGGGATTCATGATGATTCTGATGATTGCAGTATAATAAAATGTAGAAATGTGTTTGAAGAAAAGTGAGTGTGTAGGCTTAATGTTGCCAATAACCGTTAACCACCAACACGACCGTCTGTCATCGAGGCCTAAGTGGTGTATGAAGTGTGTAGATTGGAAACTATATCGGGGGGGGGTGAAGTAAGTAATAGTTCTCTTTTCTGGAAGGTAATTGTATGTGTGCATGTGGTGGGAGGGAACACAAAACAAGTGTTGAAAGTGTGCGTGTGCTTTTTCCATTTGTCTCACACCCCGCGCTGACGCTCATCGGTCCAGCTCTATGGACGTGTAATCATCATGGCCGCCGCATGGAAACACAAAAAAATCAGCAGTTGACAACACGGTGGCTCACGCCCATGTAGGCTTGTCGTGGGCGCGCGCGCAAGTCGAAACAGCACACTCAGGCACATAGTTTGTCCGAGCTGCCGTGACTTGTCTCGCTGTCAGTTTCCAGCTGGAGGCAGGAGGGGCTGCCCTCTCACACAGCGACACCAGTTGAGCAAAAAGAAATGAGAGAGAATATCGTCACTACGTCAGCACGCCAAACCACCAAAACAAAATGGGATTCAAATCGGTTCTAATCCAAATCAAAGAATTCACCAGATCCATGAGTGTAGCCCGTTGGAAGATTTTTGAAACCCAACTTGTTCTATGACTCATATACTTGATCCAGGCTCATGAGAAAAAAGAAATCATGCAGACATGCAGTTCCATAAGGATAATCCTATGAAATGAAAACTTACTTTTTGACCATACAGACATGTCGGGATGATGTTAGCACACAAATACTGCACAGTTAACCACACGGTGGATGAGGCATTGCTTATGAACTAAAGTCATGGAGGGTGGATGAGACATTGCTTATGAACTAAACTCATGGAGGGAGGATGAGGCATTTGAATGGTATTGTATCGTCATGAAATGAAGATATCGACTTATCGTGATACAGTTTTATAGTATAAATTAATTACAAGAAGATATGCCCTTAAAATGATCAAATATGAGGTTTGAAACGTCAGTGAGAAAGGAAAACTAGTTTTTGTCCGATACCATACTTTACATTTCCATATACGTCGATGTAATGACCCTGAGTTGGACTGAATGCATAAGCATATCGTGATATTTATCGATATAGTATAAAATTCCCCATAATTATCGTGATAATATATGTTTCCATATCGCCCAGCCCTATTCTAGCGTATAAACTATCTTACTCCACCACCGCTTGCAGCCCTGAAACAGACACTAGTAAGAGAGAGAGAGAGAGACAGAAAGAGTGAGAGAGAGAGGAGGGGGGGTCTAAACGCACATTATAAAACAGTGTTTTTCAATATTGTAGAGTTTTCCTTAACATAAACATATTGACAGATGCAAATCAACGTAGTGTTATGTCACGAATGTGTACACATGCACACACACACACACACACACACACAGACAGTAAATAGACAGTTCAATTAGCTTGAAGGCTTTTCCTATACAGAGCTAAGCTAACAGCCCTCTATATAGCCTGCCATTATTCAATGGAAAAGGAATGCTTGTGTGTACTTTGAGGGTCGAGAAACAGGCTCCCATGTTAGGACTCGCAGAAGAACAGTGACAAAGGAAGCTGTCAGTACTGAGGTTCAAAGTGCTTTTCCATCTCTGCTAATATGCTGTCGCCTTCTCCAGAACCATGAAGTACATCCAACACGTTTTAGCACGAGCACTTCTCTATTCTCGAGGCAAGGAAATGTAACCGACGCCGGCCCAAAGAGAGTTGCTCAACCACGATACTTCATCCCATCTGTTAATCTACTCTCTCTCTCTTTTTTGGTCTATTGCATATGAGTCAGACTGTAACAGTGTAGTTCAAGAGAACTTCCTTTAGTTATCTAGAACTATATTTAGAACTCATCTAGATAGTGCAAAAGGCTGAGATATCCTCCAGTCCAGAAGAGATGAGTCGATACATGAGCAAAAATAAAGCCACCAATAAATCCACCAGTCTATCTGTCAGAGATCCTGGAATACCGTGTGGACATGCTACGAATGGAGTCAGGTGGAGGGAGGTCTAGGCAAGAAATTAAATATGAACAGAACAAGGTCAAAATGGACATTCAGTGACCTTGTGGCGCAATGGTAGCGCGTCTGACTCCAGATCAGAAGGTTGCGTGTTCAAATCACGTCAGGGTCATTGGTTTTTCTGAACCCATGTCCGATGACTTTGAGCAAGGTAAAACACATTTTCTTCTACGCTAGGAGAGTGAGCGGGTCGGAGCGGCAGATAAGTGAGTCCCACAGTGTCCAATTAGGCAGACAATAATAGACTAAACATGATGTGGTTTCAGGCATTGAAAAAAAACAACCGGGCTCAAAATCGCACCCTGGTCGCACCCTTTTAACATTCCTGAGGCTGCTGATGAAGAGCCTTTCAGGACCAAAGTGTGCATGAATTATTCAACATCACGTGTGCGCTTGTACAGACACCATTGTCCTACCGCTAACGGCTCAAGCAAATTATTAGCCAGTCTATCTCAAGATAGGAAGCCACGTAGCTCTGAGCGAGGGCATGGCCTGTGTCTATCTGGAGCACGTCTTTGATGTTTTGTCACAGAGTCCAGGCGGACAGTCTGTGTTGTAACCTGCTTCACCTGTATGAGACAGACTTAGAAGAGAGAGAGGGAAATGTGGTACCATTGATTTCCTGCCTTACACTTTAAGGGTTGCCTACACATGTGTCATTTGAGTACGAACAATGATATCTGATATTTTGTTTCCGGGGGGGAAGAAAGAAAACTGATCCGGAGAACAAAAGAAGATACAAAAAAATCATCGACAATTAGAAAGTAGTAAAGAGTAACCATGCACTGCGAGAAATTGCAGGCATTTCTGTTGATCCAGCATCTCATGTCTGGTTGAAATCTGAAACACCGCATCACATTTCAATGACTGCAGCAAAGCCTGTGCCATGCTCCCTCGACAGAGCAACAAACGGCAATGATGGACCTGGGTTACCGTGTGGCCACGATGACGGCACCCAGACCCACACAGACACGCTATGGTAACAACCATAACCATAACCCTAACCCTAAGATTTAAAGTCCCCGTGAAATTTAAATGTTCTTTCACCATGTGAGCCTATTTCCACACACATATTTGGTACTGAATCAACAACGTAAAACATTTTGTTATTCTGCTATTAGTTATTTTACATCCAGATCTAATAGGCCCATAAAAGCGGAATTATGTTGGAAGTGACAAAGTGACAGCTTACCATTCAACCAATAATGTGATATGCAATATTAATATGATATGCATTCATATGATGCGCTCTAAAAAGCCATTTCAGCCAGTTGTCTTTAAAGGTGGATTAAACTACACAGTAGTTCAGGCATGACAATAGCATCTGTGCTTGTAGTAATCTCGACCAAACAACACCCTGAATAAGGGTTTCATGGATTTTCAGTTTGAATCCTTTGGCGCTTGTCAATGTTTATATTTAGCAAAATTACAGTAAATTACCGACCGTCTTCGCCCACATTCCACACTGGAGAATTCCACATGCTACAGAAGCTATATTTTCACTGTCACAGAACCATGTCTCAGGCTTTTATAGCCGTGTGTGTGTGTGTGTGTGTGTGTGTGTGTGTGCGTGTGCGTGCGTGCGTGTGCGTGTGTGTGTGTGCGTGTGTGTGTGTGTCATCGGCTCACACTTATTTGTATGTCTGCATGTCACCAGATTTTCCCCTCCAGCTCAAGCCAGAGGGAAAGACACTTTTGGAAGCAATACCAGAGAGCATCTTCATAGCTTAATCGTTCCCCTTGCAGGGAGAAGCTGGTCAGACAGTCCTTCAGTTTGCCAATACACACATTATCTCTCTCTCTATTTCTCACTTCTCTCTCTACTGCCCACAATTGGCTATTCAAAGGCACATGAATGAAGTTCTGTAGCCACTGACATGATGTGTACGTGTCTTACAGAGAGGACAATATAGGCCAATTTAAGAAGTAACTACGATCAAATAATGCCCTGATTCATGCTGTGGCAACAACATGAAGGATGAATGCAATGTGTTTACTTGTTTAGTATGTTTCAGTTATATAATTCACATGTTGTTCTGTTCATTCACATGTTGAGTAAAACTTCATTCACGTTGCACATGCTCTGTGCAAACAATTTTGGTTAAAACATTTTCCTTTTGGTACATTTGTCTTGTGCATAGTCCTTTGACCTCAGAAAACAGTTTGACTGAAGTAATATGTGGAAATTTAGGGAGAAAATAAGAGGAAAAGTGTATGCTGTTTATTATGTTCATTATTGTCATGTGTATTGTTGAAGAGGCTCTGCTACGAAGACCGGGGCAGTGAGCCAACATCTTTTCACGATGTGAAACTGATGTGTACTAAAGTGATACATGACAATAATGAACATAATCATCATGATGAGAATGAATGCCCTCCAACTTATCACACAACAAAAAGGGTGTTTCATTTGAAAAATCAGCTTTATACTGTGTCAAATAAACCAGTGAAATTTGACCAGTGAGAATAAATCGTAAGCATAACCTTGGCCTGACATGACTCCATGAAGCCAGGAGTGCAATGTTTTAGTTAAAGAGAAAAAAAGAAACATAAGACTAGGACTGCAAGCAGTCGCGAAAGTTATTCACAGCCCACACGCACCGCCGACTCCAGCGACCGCCCTTTTCTAGCGATTCGCAGGGCACAGCCTAGCGCTTAGCTTGGCATTTTTTTAAATTGACACTGTAATGTCATTAAGGGGGATGGCCTCTATGTGCCTACCTAGTTTCAAGGCCCGAGGTCATTTTTAAGTGGACAGCAACATTTTAGGTCGGCCATTTTTATTGTATCAAAATTCCAAATAAGGTTCTGAGTCAGGCGTGTCCATAGAGCATCTGGACCAAATGTGGTGTCATTTGGACCGGTAGTTATTTAGAAGATTTTTTAAGTTTTACCAAATCTTTCACTGTACAGAAACATCTATCCAGAAGGACCTTATGGATCCAAGAGGCAAAAATGTGAAGCATGCCAAATAAGGTCTATAAATGAAGTTTCAGAAATGTTCAATCTATCGGGGCGGTGGGCATTTAACTTTGACCGTGAAGTGTAGCGCCCCCTATGGGTGAAGTGGAACTAAACCGTTGACCAGCTGGGTGAAAAAACATAACCCCGGGGGAAGGATAAAGAGACACAACAAATTGAGACACAGAGGGAGAGACAGTCATAGTTGAGGAAGAAACACCAGAAGGAAAACACAAGAATGAATGTGGAGTATTGGGAAAGACCGAAGGGGAGAGGGGGCTGGCGATGGTATTGTGGTGGTTTTTCTTGGCAGAGGTCATTGAGTTCAAACTGGAGGTTCACTGTGTCTCCCCTTCTGCCATGATCGCCGCTCTGGAACACATTAATACAGTGGTTCCCAACCTCGTGGTCGGGAAGGTCTCATAGATACGAACTGACTGCCTAATGATTCATAGCCCCGAGCAAACCACTACTAATCACTTAGTGCGTAGTAGAGCCATGCGATTACATTCACCGGGACGTTGATATTACCGGCAGATGTTGATGTGTGTGGAAGCAGATGCACAAAAGTTAAAGTTGGGGTCGTAAACATTTTCAGAGCTAGAAATGGGGTCACGGGCCAAAAAAGGTTGGGAACCACTGCATTAATATGTGCCTGCCCACACAAATATACCCCCCCCACACACGCACACACACACACACACAATCTCTCCTAAACTCCTAAACACTGCCTGACCAAAATTACAGTCATCCTCCTCCGATGGCCTTGTGTTCCGTGGCCGTGCACCGGGGCTTAGTAAAACTGCTTCGTTCTTCTGCCAATAGATCACACACACCCCCAACCCCAATTACGGCTCATTACCCTAATAATATTCCTTTTGACATAACTGAATTCGCTCCCCTCTCTTGTGTAACTGTGGCTGGGGGAGCGAGGGGCTGGCCGGGGTTTGGTGCACTGAACTAACAAGCCCAGACAACCATTCTGGGAGCTGGTTCTCCCTTCTGCCGCTCTGCAGGCTTCTCCTCCGTGTGAACAGTGGGCTATAGCTCGCAGGTTTTCGTTTCAGCACAAAGCTATAGCTTACACAAACAATGCACTGGTTGAATGAAGGTGATTTGTTGGTTTTGTATTTGTTTTGTATTGTATTATTGTGACTACTGTTGTAAAACTAATCTCTGGGGGACATTAAAGATTTATTACTACACTTCCGGGGCACTTCTACTTTCCAATGATTTGGCCTCTGGTCTCGTCAATGCAGAGACATTAAATGTATGTATTATGATGTGCATATAAACGTATTAAGTCAATCAATTGAAAACCTGTTTTCAGTGTGGAAAAGTATAAATTGAATCCAATAGAGGTGTCCTATTATGTCATGATATAAACTGTGATGTTAAAGTGATGGACAACAGAAATCCATAATGCACTTCAAATTAGGTTATTAAAAGGTTATCAAGGTGTGCATTATGCATCAGAAAATTATGTTCCATGAAATTCATTGCAATCTCACATAATTTCTAGTGATTTCTTTCTATTCCCTAGCTGATTTAATGGGTGGAGTCTATTTCCTCTCCGAGCTACCTAGCCAAGCGGACGACCAATTACCGTACACTAACATCACGGTGACGGTACAGCTGACCGAAGCAGTGA
>OMNO01070604.1:0-18475 GCA_900303215.1 Trachyrincus scabrus | reverse complement strand
TGTGGAAGTTGGGCCAGTGGTTGTGGAAGTTGGGCCAGTGGTTGTTGAAGTTGGACCTGTGGTTGTGGATGTTGGACCAGTGGTTGTGGAAGTTGGACCAGTGGTTGTGGAAGTTGGACCAGTGGTTGTGGAAGTTGGGCCTGTGGTTGTGGAAGTTGTGCCTGTGGTTGTGGGAGTTGTGCCTGTGGTTGTGCCTGTGGTTGTGGGAGTTGTGCCTGTGGTTGTGCCTGTGGTTGTGGGAGTTGTGCCTGTGGTTGTGGGAGTTGTGCCTGTGGTTGTGGGAGTTGTGCCTGTGGTTGTCGGAGTTGTGCCTGTGGAAGTTGGGCCTGTGGTTGTTGAAGTTGGGCCTGTGGTTGTTGAAGTTGGACCTGTGGTTGTGGATGTTGGGCCACTGGTTGTGGATGTTGGGCCACTGGTTGTTGAAGTTGGAATTGTGGTTGTTGAAGTTGGAATTGTGGTTGTTGAAGTTGGGCCTGTGGTTGTGGAAGTTGGGCCAGTGGTTGTGGAAGTTGGGCCAGTGGTTGTGGAAGTTGGACCAGTGGTTGTGGAAGTTGGACCAGTGGTTGTGGAAGTTGGGCCATGTTGTGGAAGTTGGGCCAGTTGTTGTAGAAGTTGGGCCAGTTGTTGTCGATGTTGAGCCAGTTGTTGTCGATGTTGAGCCTGTGGCTGTAAAAGTTGGACCAGTGGTTGTTGAAGTTAGACCAGTGATTGACAGGCATTGCCCTGAGGACATGCCATAGCAGGTGACATGGCTGGTTACAACTTACATCTGTTATGTTGATTGTGCCTAGTAATGTATATAAACTACACAACCACACAACGTTTACGTTGCTTTTTTTGCATTTGTAATAACACATTTTAATTATCGAATTGAATCTAAGCTTGAATTCACAGTGCCGGTTAAGTTGTTGTGGACAATGAGATTAATGACATGTTATTGTGATGTTCATAGGAGTATTATGTGTTCACAGGAAGATACAGCGCCTTGGGGCGACATATAGCAGTCAGTCAGTCAGCAAGACAGTAAGTATAAACTGTATGTGTACAGGCCATCAGATTGTCGCGCGGTATGTCGTTGTCCGCCTGGTGCATAAATACACAACAGAAACATTATATTGGGGACAAGGTGTAACCGGAAAGACACGTGTCAACACGGACTCTGCGTTTTTTTCCCGACGAGCGAAGGGAGAAAGACGGACGAGTCAGGCTAAGCTAGGCTAATGAGCTAGCACAACGCAATAAAGACAAACTGAATGTCGGCAATTGGCGCACTGCAGCAAGCGTGACAGGAAACACCGCTACTCTCCTACCTTTCGACACTGAGACAGACCCTAGCTCTGTCGGTCCTCGCTGGAATAAGTGGGTGCAAAGGTTTGAAAGTTACACCACTGCAATGAATCTTACCGGTGATGCTAGGCTCAAAGCACTAATGTTACACATAGCAGGAGAGCGAGTGCATGATATTTGTGAGACATTAGCAGCAGAGGATGATAAATGTGTGGACACGAAGCAGAAGCTCTCTGGATACTTTTCTCCCAAGAAAAACATCCAGTATCAAGTGTACAAATTCAGAAAAAGCATGCAGGAACCAGGGGAACATTTTGACAGCTATCATACTAGGCTAAGGATGTTAGCTAAGAACTGTGAGTTTGCAGACGTCGAAGCAGAGATCATAACGCAAATCATACAAAGCTGTGCATCATCCAGGCTGCGTAGGAGATCGCTGAGGGAGCCTGACCTAAGCGTGGAGGAGCTTCTTGACCATGGAAAAACACTTGAACTGTCTCAAATGCAAGCAACTGGCATAGAAAGAACAGCTACAATCAATACACTGGATCAAAAGGCTGTGGAGAAACGTCCAAAACAACAGCAGATGGTCCAAAGACGCCGTTCTGACAACCACTGCAGGAACTGTGGAGGTAAATATCCTCATGATGGTAACTGTCCTGCTAGGGGCAAACAATGTAGAGACTGTGGTAAGCTGAATCATTTTGGAACCACAGTGCCGTTCAAAATCCAAAGATGTCAACACAGGACCACCCCGATACAAGGCTGACCAACACCATAAGAAAGTCCACCACATAACAAAGGTTGCACCAGGTGAAATAACAGGGCATGACTTTTCCAGCAGTGATGAGGCCTATGTGTTTGTTGTTAATGCTGACAAGATATCAGAGCTGCTACAGACCAAAGTCATGCTGAATAGCAGTAGCATCCTTGTTGATTCAGGAGCCTCAGCAAACTGTCAGTGAAACCTGTTATGAGACACTGATACCATGTCCACAGCACAGCCCCACCAAAACCAAGATTTACCCCTTCTGCTCCAAAGTATCTTTACCTGTCAATGGTGCTTTCGAGTGCTGTGTGGAAAAAGGACAGAAGAAGACAACATGCACATTCTTTGTACTTAAGGTGACAGACACAATGTTCTCAGCTACAAAACGTCCGTAACACTGGGACTGATTAAAGTAGTCACAGCAGTATCATCAGTCGCAGATGAGCTGGTGGTAAGTCATCCCGAACTGTTTCAAGGGATCGGAAAACTGAAAGACGTTCAGGTAAAGCTTCACATAAACCCTGACATCAAACCCACATTCCAACCGCATCGACGTGTGCCGTTCCACAAACGAGAAAAGGTCGAGGATGAGCTTCGGAAACTGGAGAAAGATGACATTGAGGAGGTCACTGGCCCGACACCATGGGTCAAGCTAACACGGCCATAGAGAGGTACGCCACATTACTTCTACCATGGACGATGTGATATGTGAGTTGAATGGAGCAACTGTGTTTTCCAAGCTGGATCTGATTCTGGATATCTGGATCTGGATATCACCAGCTGGAGCTTCATCCAGACAGCAGGTACATCACTATATTCACAACTCACCTTGGATTGAGGCGCTACAAGAGACTGAGTTTTGGCATATCATCCGCTGCTGAGGTGTTTCAAAATGCCATATGCTAAACGCTGCAAGGCCTCTCTGGTGTGAAGAACCTCAGTGATGACATCATCGTCCACGATGCCTCCCAGACTGAACATGACAACAACCTCCGAGCACTGTTCCAGAGACTCAAAGAAAGCGGTCTCACACTTAATCGTGTAAAATGTGAGTTCAACAAGTCCAGGCTTGAGTTCTTCGGTTTCATCTTTTCGGGCAGAAGGCGTTTCAGCGGATCCCAAGAAGGTCGCTGCAGTTCACCATGCTGTGGACTGCCAGTCTCCAGGTGAAATCAAGAGTTTGCTGGGCATGGCCAATTATTGTTCCAGATTCATTAAAGACTTCTCCTCCATCTCAGAACCGGTGCGCAAGCTCACCAGGCAGGACATACCCTGGGTATGGGGCCCAGAACAGCAAGCTGCGCTACAGACACTGAAATATAGTCTGACCAGTGACACTACAATGTCATACTTCTGCCCAGGCAGAGAGACAGAACGTCTTGTGGATGCTAGCCCTGTTGGACTGGGTGCGATCCTCTGCCAAAAGGATGAAAAAGGGGTGAAGTACATCATAGCATATGCTAGTCAGGCTCTTAGCGATGTGGAGAGTAGATACTCCCAGACTGAAAAGGAAACACTGGCTATAGTGTGGAGCTATGAGCATTTCCACCTATACATCTACGGTCATCCTTTTATTCTGGAGACTGATCACTAAGCCCTGGAATGCATATGGAACAATCCCAGGTCAAAATCACCAGCCAGGATCGAGAGATGGGGGGGGACTGAGGTTTCAGCCCTATGACTTCAAGGTGGAATACAGAAAGGGAGCCGACAACCCAGCTGACTACATGTCTTGTCACCCCATTCCACCTCAGACAGCTGACACCTGAACTGTTGTGAACTCAACAGGGACAGGTTTAGTCAGGTTTGAGAAACAAAGTGATTTCCTTAAAAAAAAAAAAAATTGTCGCATACTGAGCATGCATCTTATTTAATGGGTTATGCGTTCAGGTCTAGGCTGTGAAGGCGAAGTGTTTAGAGGTACTGTTGCGACAGATTTGCCATATATTATTTCTGGTATAATGTTCAGTACAGTATTGTATATGTAGAAGTAAGCCAAGTGTCAGAATGTCAAAGTGTTATATTGGTAATTGCTTTTAAAAAAAAAAAAAAAGGGTCAATGTGATGTTGATAGGAGTATTATTATTGCTTCCATTAAACTGTTCAGAGAATTTAGATTACGGCCAATAGAGAAGGAATAACATCATCTAAACAATCACTTTGAGATTCTGCAATCAGGATTCTGATATCAAACACTAAAACTAAGAGGTCCCTAAACAGTTTAATACCAATGAGTGTGACATCAAGAAATTAACTGAAAAATGAGTACAACTATCAGCCCAAGCGGAACAAACAGAGTCTTTGCTATTAGGGTTAAGTTTAATGTTCCCTAACAGCTTTTGTACCAACAGAAATAAGGCTCTCTAAAGAACAGAGGTATGCTAAAAGAAAAACAATGAGATAAATTGAACTATGCCTATTAATGTATATTATATTCTATTTGTGCTTTTGTTTAGTAGCCTAAAAATAAAACAAATCACACTCCTACATTTCCTAAAGAAACACTTCAAATATTTTAACTGATATCTAAGGAAGAGAAATAACAATCCCATGCATGTACTTACTCTGCCCAACGGATATGTGAAAATATCCAACCAAAAGTACCACAAAAATGGCTTTGCCAGCCATGTTGGTTTACAGAAGACGATCTACAGTGACCTCTCTGTATCACGCTTTTGCATTGTATGAACACCTTCAAAGTGGAGAGTACAGCTACTCTCATACAACCTGAAAAACAAGATTGAGGTCATGTTATAATAATTATTATATTATTATTATTCTATATTACACTGGCAATGTTGTGGCCATTGTTTTTGTGCCCATGCTTTATTGTTGTATATGGGTTGTATATTAGAAAAAAATCACGATTCTGTTCATATTGTGGCTCATCAGCTGCTAAATAATATTGAAAAAGCCTGGAATGTTACTCAGTGCCAGCTTCTTCCTGGCAAGACAATTATTTGTTGATTACTACTTACATTTTATCTGCCACATCTTTGCTCCCATTCATGTTTTGATGACAGCATCGATTAAATACAGGTTATCTTAAAAAAATCCTAGAACCTCCCTTACTTGTGTGTGTGAGTCTGTGTGCGCAGTGTGTGGAAGTAAGAACACAAGCGTGGGAGTGAGTACTAAGCTAACCACATCAGACAACAATCAGACAGACACCAAGAGAACAATGTTACGTAATAAAACATGACTTTAGTTTATTCTTACTGTGGTAGAAGTGGGATAAACTTCAGTTAGTTTGTAGTGAGGTCAACAACGTCCCCTAGGGGAATTACACTCCCAGGAAATTCTTTCGGAAGTTTAGCCACTTTCGGGACTCGTGAAGGGTACACAGCAACAAGTTAGACAAGTTAAGAGACTGCACATTACCCTATTGACCCTTTAGCTTGATACTGAAGGCAGGATGCTACACACCACACGTGAACACTGCAAACCATCCAAATGACACCCTGAGTGCTCTACACGCCATATTTAGCGCTGAATGGCACCACCCAGTAATTAGGGCCTCGGTGAATCATTGAATCATTTATTCCGATGATGCGTGGTTAGGCTGGAGGTATTGGATGGTTCCATTCAGGTAAGGTATTTGTAACAATTACAATTACAATTAGTCATCTAATAACTGGGTGTCAAAATTCCATTCCGGCTGGACAATTGACTGCAAAATGATACCAACTCCAAGTACATAATAAAACCATGAAACAGAATAAAAATATGAATTAATAAAAAACATAGGCCTAACGGTAAAATAACAATTTAGTAGGCCATGTAATTAAATATGCAAAATATGCAGCAGAAATACAAAAGTTGAACACAGTAACATAAATAGTTAAGAAAATGTGCAAAATAGAAAGTATAAAATGAATAAAAAGAACATCTTAAACAGGCAGTAAATAAACAACAATAAATGGTGACAGAAAACTGAAAACATAACAACTGTAGAACAGAGTTGCCCTTCTATCACACGTTTTGAAAATAGTCATTATTATGACATAATTATGTAGAAAATGAAATCACTTTTCACCTTTCTCATTTAATTACAGTCCATCTTGTCATGTTGCGTTTCTGGTCGCTTCATATAGTTGAAATATATTCCATAGAAAAATGCAAACTGGACAGTCATTGTTTGTTTTATTTGTCTAAATACGGAGTAGGCCTATTCATAACATATCATTCATCAGTCATTTTCGAAATCTCTCAATAGAGGCCTCTACAGTACAGGAGAGATTAGTGACTAAATAGAGCCACCTACAGGCAAAATAACGTTATTGCTGCCATTTAAGGTGGACTGAAAAATCCGAATAAGGAGCCAACTTCAGCCTCGTGGAAAAAAAAAAGAATATCCAATGAATCGCTGCCTGGCTGGTCCTGGTCCGGGTCCGGTCAAATAGTAACCACCAGGTTAACAGTGACTACCTGGTTAACAGTGACTACCTGGTTAACAGTGACTACCTGGTTAACAGTGACCACCTGGTTAACAGTGACTTCCTGGTTAACAATGACTTCCTGGTTAAGAGTGACCACCAGGTTAACAGTGACTACCTGGTTAACAGTGACTACCTGGTTAACAGTGACCGCCTGGTTAACAGTGACCGCCTGGTTAACAGTGACCACCTGGTTAACAGTGACTTCCTGGTTAACAGTGACCACCAGGTTAAAGAAAATGGCATATTCAAGTCCCCCGCTAACCCAAATGAATGGAAACATTTGAATAGGATAAAGAATAATTACAAACTACCATGTGTTTGTTTTTGGGTGAGTATATCGCAGTGGGCGGAATAAATAAAGTGGTGGCTGATACCAATATTAAACTGTTAAGTTTGACTATTTTAAAGTGGGGCTAAACCCATATGCTCGATTACACGATGCTCGCGCCTCTAGCGAATCAACTGGCATCTATTTAGTGATGGAGAGGGAAGAATGTAACGGGGCACTTTTTATTATTAATATTATTTATACCCTTCACCCTTCCCATCCGTTTCTGTGTGGCCGTGATGGTCGCACTATATAATTCCACGTCATCCATGTTATCGACGCCTAATTTTACAATCAGTGCATTTAAATAATTGATCACAATACTCGATAGTGACGCCAGTGGCTTAAATACAGGTAATGCAGACAACAGCCGGGCCCCGGAGCTGTTTGTGGGACCTACTGCGCGCAGTCACGGTCAAGTGCGCACTTGTGTTGGCGGGGCCTGGCGCTTGACCACTGATTGTCACTGAAATCCCCTAAGGCTAAAGTACCTTAGTTCAAAGTGTTTTTTTCAGCATTGGCATATAAAGTACCCTACCTGCATACCCATCTATACGATGGGTCTTTACAGCTTTCACCAGATAACAAATCAATAATATAATGCATAATTTTACGAATCCATACTGGGATATTATTGGCGTTGGAGTTGGTTCACAGTTTTCATTGATTTAAATTTTTCTATCATGCTACTCATTCAATAGAGATTAGGGTGGCCGCTACTGACAGTTCATACAAACATGAACCTCTGTGAGCACAGGCAAGGTTATGGAAAATACCTGGAAAATGCTAAGCAAAAAAGAGTGTGAACCCTCTTCACACAAAGTAATTCAGCGTCCAATTGTTAACCTGAGGAATTTGCTAAGCTTTCTCCTTTTGTCTTTTATTTCTTTAAAGGTTTTCAACCTACTTCGACTCCTAACTCCTATGCTATTCATAATTGTCAAATTCTTGGGAAAAATCAAGTAACGTATGGATACTGATGTAGGAAAAACAAAAAGCTTTAATAAATGGGAGAAAATCTCTTTGGAAAGGAGTTGAGTTGTACAGCATCCTCTGTTGCTTTGTTGAGCCAGACATTGAGCCAAGAACCCAATTAAGTCGACAAGTAGAATAGAGCAGAATATAATGCAGAACAGAACAGAGTAGACTAGAGTATAAAACAATAGAATCAACTGCTAGCCAAAATAACGCGACATGGCAACATATTCAGCGACAAAGTAGGGTATTCAGTAGAGATAATCAATATAAGTGCAAGGTTGCAGCTTTTATGCAAACTGAGCTTTTTGTTAGGCCGAAGGAGCACAGAAGAGACCATTTTGCCCCTTATTTTAGGTTACTAACGGTTCACTCTATTGGCAATCGAAGACAGAATGTATTGGCTACATCAATGACCATCGAGTTGTCTTCTCAGGTTATTGTTAAGGAACTAACAAAGACCTGCGTGTTTGAGATCATTTCCAATCCTTGGTCTTTCTTTCTTTCTTACTTGCTTTGAAGGGCATGTTGTTCATTGGAACGTTTATCACATTATTAACAGAACCCGATGAACCAAAGGAACATCTGCATTGGATTTTTTTGATCTGGTGACAAATGCTACAACAATGGAGTCAGATGTGAAACATGTACAACACAGTAAAAATGTGCTCCATGGTGGGAAAAGGAGTCATCCTATCCTCAAGTGAAAGAGTGCCATAATCAAAAGTAAAGGCCACGTTTTTTTGTTCATGACCTCATATATCCGTACATAGAGCTTTCGCTTGAGATCGAAAATGTTGATCTAGTTCTGGCTGGCCATGGTGTCCTCGGTGTGTCTGCAGCGTTAACGTTGCTACTTGGAGGCTAGCTTCTGCTTGGAGGTGTACTGTTCCCTACAGGTCTAGGATGTGTATGCACAAAGGAAAGGCCTAACAAATTTGCTTTTGAATAGAGTGGAGTGGAGTAAAAGAACATCTGAGCAGGCCTATATGTACACATAAGTACTTCTCTGAGTGTTTGAAAGTTTCTTTTTGGCGGGAAACTCACTCAGACGCAAATGGGCAACGAGAGCACAAGCAGGATGAGAGATGGGAGAAGGAATTATGTCTCTGTGGCAATAACTAGAAGTAAACAACAGACGACAACTTTAACTACTGGGCCTGACTCATTTGCTGTTTTTTTTACCTTGACTGCCGTTACAGGAAAGGACATAGTTCACACACACACACACACACACACACACACACACACACACACACACACCGAGAGAGAAGGCCTCACTCCGAGTCACACCACTTGTGGTTAACTGCGTTATGCAAAAGCTGAGGTACGAAACTCCCCTGACATTTCCTCGCAGCAGTCAGATAAAGGAAGGTATGTGAAACGCAAATGCAGGCAGTAAATGGACTGTCTCCCGTGGCCCTTCATGCCATCTCCCGGACGTTTCGCCGGCTGGAGCTCCCTGTGGCACTTATGGTTGTTTGCCGCGGTGGTGTGTTCTACAGTCAGCAGAGGTAATTACGCAATATCACACCACATCATATCTCAACGGATATGCCGCATGCTTATCAACAGGATCTCACTTTTCATTGCAGTTTTGAATAGATGCAACCGCAGATAGCTGGCTTGGTCACTGCTACATCACATCAGGAGATTAGGAAGAGCTTTTGATTTATTGATTTATCAACCCAATATGAAACACTTTGGACAACCTGTTGGACATTGTTTTTTCTGTTTAAACTTAATTTTGTACGTCGTTTCTATTCTACTTTAATCTCAGTGGAGATAACAGTGAAACTCATTCAAACGAAGGTAACCGTTAATAGTAGCATTAACATTGGTAGCTAACAGTGGTTAAATACGTGGTTTCTTTCTGAAGGTTCAGCATGTGAGCCCCCTGGAAGCCCACAGTGTTTCAGGAATAATTCACATATATATACTGCCTATATATGTGAATGGGGAAGGTCCACCTCTGCCAGTAATGTGATCTATGACCTGTTAATCAAGTAAGTAACGTTCTCCAAACAATAATGTATAGTGAATGTACGAAATTGATTGTGTGTGTGTGTGTGTGTGGGTGCGTCTGAGAGAATCATTTTTAACTTTCGAATCCGTGTCGAATAGCCGCTGTAGTCTCCACTGGTGCTTCTTCTCCACTTCGCCAAAAGTCGCTGATTCAGTGACATCTGGTGATCTGTATAATGTGTTGTACAAATGAACTGTTCATTTGTACGACATGTGTGTATACGAGGTAGGCCTATATCTCGTATATCTTGGAAACATGGCGCGCAGCCTCCGCAGGTAACTCGCAGAGACGCACGGCGTTACCTGCGGCGGCTATTCGACGCAGAAACATAATCTGGTGCAGCTTTTAAATGACCTGGCGTGTTTGTGGGCCGTCAGCACTACAGCACCCCCCTTTAAACCCTTTGGTCGTCCGAGCCTCACGACCAACCGGACCTACGTGGACGTCGAGGATGGTATAATCACAAACCGCCAAGTCTACATAGTGGTCACCGCTCACACGGGGAACTCCTCCTGCACCTCGGCCCACGCCACCGTAGTGCTGAGTGCCAGTGGTAACGCTACACGTTGCACCGACAAACACACATACATAAACAACAGCGTAAGTAACACTTAAAATTTCAAATCAAAGTGAAAGTCTTTTATTTATCACATCCACAGTTAAGTTTCCAGCGCCTAGGAACGTGAGCGCGTCGTGGATCGACCGCCAGCTGAACCTGACGTGGAGCGGCCAGAAGGAGTCGGCGTATGTCGACGTTCTGGTTCGAAGGTTGAACGAACCTCAGACGTGGAGAAATGTGAGTGATTATCCCTGTAAATATGGGGGCCGAATAGTTAGGTGGGCTAGAGCGTCCGTGGTCTACCTGTAGGCATCTTTGAGCAAGATGCCCTAAGCCTACCTGCTCATGGATGAACCTGTGTCTGAATTCAGTGGAAAATGGATAAATAGTAAATCAATATGACGTATACATTTGTAGATGGTTTGCTGTTAAGAATACGTTGTTTGTTATTTCTGTTTGATTTATTGAACCATTTCTCCTTTTATTTCTCTCTGTCTCCTCTTATTCTCTTAGATAACAAACAGGACTACCACCAGTCAGCCTGTGTGTAGGTATTCCCCTATATTCTGTGCACCATGACAAGTTGATAATTATTTTAATAAGACCCATGTCATTCTCAAAATGGGTTTGTGTGTTTATATACCAGCGTCTGGTACATTGATAAATAGTAATACAGTAATACAGTAATAATAGTAATACATAGTAAATCGTTCAAACTACCAAAAACTTTATTTATAAAGATGAAAGTGTTGTTTATGATCTGAGCAGACTGGGTGTTGGTTGAGGAGCTCCAGAAACAGACAGCCTACCAGGTGCAGGTCAGACAGAGATCTGCACATGCCGCCAACTCCATATGGAGCGACTGGTCGTCCACCCACACTGTTCCTGCAGGTGACCTCTGACCTCAAATGTCATCTCTGCCTGTTTACTTACTTTATTTTGTCACTGTTACTAAAATATCACCGTCACGCTGAAGGGACACCGACGGTGAGCATACGGTGTGTCGCGGTGCGCGTGGATGTGTGGAGATCCGTTTATACAGTCTGCGATTGAGCTATTCCTCCTCCTACAATACATTACATTCTCCCCTCTCCCTTCCCATCTCTCACTGCTTTAAGACACAGAGGAAGTGTGTGTGTGTGTGTGTGTGTGTGTTGTGTTGTGTACTGTAGAATATAATATAGTAATGTAAGATCAGGTTGTTCATCCACACTGCCCTTGTAATCCCAGGTCTTTACAGAATGGACACCAGTCTACTCCAGAAACACGATTCACCCATTCACAAGTTACATATTACATGTACCGACGACATCTATGAAATGTGTTCACCACCAGTGACCCGGTGTGTTTGTCCCCGTGCACAGAAATCGAACAAACCCCAGAAGTCCAGATCAACACGGCTTTGGCAGACGGCACACGGCTGCTGATGTTCACATGGAAGGTAGGCTGGAGAATGGATGAACGACAATCTCAGAAATAATAATACAGAAGAAGAATGTTGAAGGTGGTGTATTCCTGACGAGATGTTTCCTCCCCAGGCGGTACCTCCGGCGGCGAGGGCCGGAGGGGTCAACTACACGCTGACCGTCTCCCAAAGCAGCTGCCCGTGCCCCAAAAGGAAGCAGAGAGGCCGGATCACGGTGTCCTCCACCGCCCACAGCATCTATGTGACTAACTCTGCGGTCAACTTCTCAATCACTGCTATTAACACGGCCGGATCCTCGACCCCCAGATATGTTTATGTACGAGCTGAACCAGCCAAAGATTTAAAAGGTTAAAAAAAAGGTCAAGTGTGTGTGTGTGTGTGTGTGTGTGTGTATGTGCTAAATAAATAATACGATGGAAGAGGAAGTGAAAAAAAAGGTAAGATGTTTTCTGTATCGGTGCATGTCTGCACGTGTGTGTGTGTGTGTGTGTGTGTGTGTATATGTATACTTTAATGCTTGCTTCAAACTGCCCTTCTTTCTTCCAGCTTGTGACTCTGACCTGGCGGCCAGAGTCCCTAAACATTCGTGTGTGGAGTGGTATGAGTTTAAAGGGGAAGGTACACAACCTCATGCAGTAAACACCTTGACAGCTAAGAAGAATATTACTCAGATGTTAATGAGTAAGTGGTGTTCATTAAGTACACACTGAATGTGAAAAACCATGTGAAAAAAATGTATCTTCTTCTCTTCACAGAGAAGAAAAAACCTCTCACTGGGGCCACCGATGCTAAGAATGTATGGACTTTGAGTGACTGAAAGACTGGGAGGAATAATGCGTTATAGTTTAAAGCTCCTCCTATAATACTTTATTGATTGATCCCCAGACGGGAAATGTGGGTGCCACAGCAGCAAGTACAGGACAGTAGTAGAATAAAGCAAAAGAGAACAAATGAGGTAATGGTCGGAGTAGGAGTGAGTTAAGAGTGAGTTAGGAGTGAGTTAGTCAAACCATAGTTTGACTAACTCACCGGGCCATGGAATGCCAGACCTGGATTAGCCTTTACCCTTACCCTAGATATCATGCCTGTATCATGCTATCTTCATGCTTCACGGTGGCAAAGTGACCGGCGTTAACCTCCCGGTTCCTGTTACAGAAATGAAGGACTATACTCGCTACAGCTACCTTAAACACCGGTGTGTCCGGGGGATCCCGCAGACGGTGGAGGCGTGTCTGAGATACAAGAAGGAAGGCGGTGAGTCCCTATAGAAGTGCACTGCACACGGGCCTACTGCTGCTGTCCGGAGCCAAGTCTATAAATACACTTGATTTGTTAATACTTTATTATTAATAGAAATAATATTGATACTAATACTACAAAATAAGAATAATTCTGTATTCTTATTAATATTATTACAATCATCATTATTATCATTGTTTTTATTATTATTTATGATGATGATGATGATGATGATGATCATCATCATCATCATCAATATTATCATTATTCTAATAATTATATAATAAGTTATGGTTATTCATGAACTATATATCAGTCAGCCTCTGGCTTCACGTCATTGTGGAAGAATGTATGGACAAATTAAAGAAATAATCAACAACAATAACAACGCCGTCAGTAGACCCTGAATTCTTCTCCTTATTTTTGTCCAGTTCCTCGCGTCACGCCTTTGATGTTCGTTGGCACGAACGAGACGGAGAGCTCTGTGGATCTGTCCTGGCTGTCCATACCTCCTGAAGACCAGCTGGGCTTCATCACACACTACGCTCTCTGTCACACCAAAACCAACCAATCACAGGACCAGGAGCACGCCAGAGAAGGTTAGGACCATGTACAAATGTTGAACAAACTAGAATCTATAGTCAATCTAGACTCAGACTGTGTGGTGGACAAAATTATGTTTCTTGTTTTCCCAACATGATTAATATATATCATGATACTTTTTAGAATTGTCAAAATGTAATGTTTCTATGATTTTGTCCCCCACATATTTCAACAAAAAGGGCAATGAGTGGCTGATGGCTACCAAAGCATACATTTGCATATACGTGTCCACACACACACTTGGTTGGAAATGTGGGAAATCTCTAGCAGTGGTAAGGAGTAAAACAACACAGTATGGCATAACAGTGAATTTGTTAAGCTGAATGTCATTAAATAGCAGGTAGGTGTTCTTGGGGCATCTTGCTCACGGATGCCAACAGGTTAAGTTGTGGACACTGGTGTTCGAACCCACAACTTTTTGTGCTGGAACACCCTGACCACTAGAGTACTATCCCGCTCCCCCCGTTATCCTTTACCAACCGGTGATACAAAAAAAAAAACAGTGTCAATGTCATCCTATGTCATTTCCATGTCTGTAGAGTGCCGCAATCTGACCGGATCCCAAACCAAGTTCCGCCTAGAGAACCTGAAGCCTGAAGCCTTCTACACCATCAGCCTGGCCGGGGTGACCAGCATGGGCTCCGGGCCCCGGGCTGTTCTCACCGTCAACACCTTCCCCCCCCAACAGTCGCGCGGTGGCATCTTCCTCATGTGGATAAGCATAGGGCTGGTGATCACCTTCTTTGGGGCCTCGATGCTGTGCTCCCTGTCGATGAAGAGGTGCTCTCACTAGTATTTAAGACACTAGTATTATTCGCGAACGCTAAGAACAAGTCTTTGGAAGCATGGCTAATTAATAATTGAAAGAATACATTTGAAGTATTTTTTTTATTACAAATGTTTGTGTTGCTTTTTTTATAGCGAGAGAAACATGTCTGTAAATAATCAACTAGTAGTATTACCGTACTGGTCGGCCATTTATCTTGAGCAAAACAGCCCTTACTCATCAAAGCAATGAGATGCTCTTTTAGAGTACTGGCACCTTTTTTTATTTCTTGTAATGACTAATCATGGTGACTACTAATCATTGTGTCTTGATCATTTTGTATGGTGTGTTTTGGTTTGTCCTATAACTGGTTATTTTCTTCTAAAATGTAGATTTAAAAGCAAGTTTTTCCCGCCCGTTCCGGAACCAATCCTGCTCTTTCCCTTGAATCCAGTGGCCAATTGGGCAGCCAATCAGGTAACACCTGACAGAAATTAGAGCTGGGGAATTCACCAAAGGTTTTTTTTTTCTTTTCACATTTAAAGGGGAATTTCACTTGAAAACACTTCTGGGGTCATTTTCACACCTACCCGGGCTTTTGTGTGCACCCCAGACAGTTTTTAGGTTGTTTGCTTTCAATATTTAGATATTTGCCAACCGTGTAACTTGTACTAAAATAAATAGGTCTTTGTTTCTAACGTTAGACAGTTAAAATGAGATGACTAATCAAAAAATTAAGGTAGATGCATTCATTAGAAGGACAATGTCAGTCATGAGACTCAGGGACGTGTGTTTACAATGCGTCTAACGCAGAGTTTGATGTTGAATGGGCTTCTATTGGATGGGGGGCAGGGGGGTTGCTCACATGGTTATCAGACATCTAAATATTGAACTGTCTGGGTGCACACAAAAGCCCAGGTAGGTGTGGAAATTCCCCTTTATCACTTCTGCTGTGGAAGACTTATTTTCATATCTTATTGTCACATCCTCTTGGTATGACTATTTAAGGCTGTTAAGTTCTGTGGCTAACTGGTGAAACCCGTGCGGTTTGGGAATCCAAGCGATGGGCTATATGTTGTTCGTTAGCAAAACATTGACATTGTATAGGCTTTCGTTTCCTAAAAGTGAGGGCTAAAGTCAAAGTCAATTGTTTGGTAAACTTCTGGTTGTGTGACGTCCGCAGGAGGAATCGGAACGGAGAGAACAGGTGGACAAGGTCTCAGTTCAACAGCCGGTTCTGGAGGGAAAGCACCATTGGTTTGACGAGGAGGACACGGACGTAGCCGGTACCATAATAAGAAGTGATGAACACCAGACACAGGATGGATCTAGAGAATTATCCAAAAGCCCTGGTGACCAAGAGGAAGTGCTGTACAGGAAAGGTTTGGTGTTCGACGTGAAGGCAGAGGCAGACTGAAATCCGGGAACCTCCATACATCGACATTGAAAAGGTCTCTCGGGTGCTAAACTAAAACTTGTACATTATAATTGATAGGCCAGTCGATTGATGTTATTCAAGGTCTTTTTTTTGTCACGTGCAGTGAAATGCTAGTGTGGCAGACTCCTCAGACTATGCAGACATATGAAACAAAACCAAACAAAATGTAAACATGATATGCATTGTTGCTAAAATTGCTATGACAGCGTTCTGTTGTATCTGTAAATAAAATATTTGGAGTAGGCTACCTTTACTACAATCAAGGCAACTGCCATGTAATCAAGGTGCTAGATCAAGAGAACTGTCTGAATAAATAATCAACAAAATGCACAAACCTATCCTATAGTAAAATATCTGGGAGATCATTGCTCAGTGTTGAATACAATTATGAACTCTACAGAACACACAGTAGTTGAAATAAGCAGAGCCTGTGTTGGCTTGGCAGCATATATAGGCTAGAGAAAGAGCAAGAGAAAAAGGGTAAAGAAAATACGTTGAATGCGATGCGGGAAGTGGTCACAAAACCGTAGATGGTAACCTAGATACAGCACACTCATAAGCACACTTTGATAATTGCTGGCGTCGTACAACGGAGAAGCATTTCAGATGAATGTGCTGAGAGGGTTGCAACGCTTTCTGCGGGTTGACTTGAGTCAAACTGATTTTATCTTTTCACAATTCCAAGATTGTGTTCAGATGAAAACCGATGATGTGTTGCATGTGGTCAGATGGAGGTAGATAGTGAGAAAACTTGAATTATCAAATGTACACATTCATGAATGACAATGGCAATCTATGTCACCAAAGATACGATATCTTTGTCTTATGTTTGTTTATGTTTGCCTGTGTTTGATACACAGACAATGAATGTTTGCAAAAAGAAAATAAAACGCTTTTCCTGCCTTCCGGTCTTCATATTTTATAACTTTTGTGGTGGGCCTGTATAGCCTACCTGGTTCTGACATGGGTTGAACAAATAAACACTCAAATGCAATTATGCTTTACTATAACAAAAGGAATTATGAGAAGGCACAGGATAACTACATAGCTGAACATTAACACTACAATAACACTATAAGGCACGTTAGAAGTCCAAAATATGAAACATTTATACAGTATAGGCAGTTAAAGGTGGCCGGGCACAAATGATATTGTACAACACATAACACTACACAATAGAATATACACAATGTTTTTCACTTGTGTGCTGCACAGTGAGACACAGTTTAGTCAAAGTAACAGTACTTCTATTTCAGTAGGTCTTTTCAGTACTGGTCTAGCCTCAGGACCCACATGTGTCATTAGTCATTAAGTCACGACCCAAAAAAAAAAGCTGCAACAATTGGGGCAAAACTCAATGAAATAGTAAGCCATTGAAACATGAATTAACACTGAAACATTCGTTAATTCATGGGCTTCATTCTACAGATTATGGTTTGGCATATGCTCTGTGAACCACTCAAAATGCCCTCATGACCCACCAGTTGAGAATCACTGACTTACACCATCACCATTTTTTTAGAGGGACCCGCCTGCTCCCCCTACCTGCTCTGTAATACGCTGCACCGGGGTGACGTTTTTCGATTTGCCCTGTGTCTCTATGTCAGTTGAGACATGGTGCTGGCACTTGTAATGGGCCTGTGACAGAGATAGTTGCTGGTGTGACCAATCCCGTCATGGGAGTTCAGCAGTATAGTCTGACTTGTGATCAAAGCAGAATCCCACCCATGCCTGTCTACTCTGTGCCCTGTCAACGCTTCACATGAATTGCAAATTAAACAATACAATCTGTCCTTTAATGACTTTTTCTATTGTAAACTATTTGTTTATTGTAGTTTGAGGGCGATCGTTGAACAGCACCCTCTCTCTGACCCGCCACATGACACCCGTGTCCTTGGCCACTTCTTCAGTCACGGAAGTGACAGATACAAAATACATTGGCCGCCGCTAGTAAGTGACTACGTCACTTACTAGCGGCGCTCCGGTGACGTCGTCTACGTCTCCAGCCCCGAGACGCAGCATCGGTCGTCCCCGTGTGTTCACGAGTACAACAACAGGCTTAATGGATGTGCTTGTTCGACGGCGGCTCGCTGCAAGGCGGAGTTGATGCGATTCACGAATCACGAGTGCGGCGATTATGTCAGCGACCTTCTGCTGAAACACTTGAAAAATGCCCAGTGTGCTAGAAGATGGCGGAGTCGGATGGTGGGGATTTAACCTCGAATCGCCCACAGAACAGGTGAGAGTGAAATGTGTGCAGACCACGAAGTCGGCTGTTTGAGTTCTGCAGACCCAAGTTCGGCATCGCAAATTGCAGGAAACGTCGAGGATGCATGGCCTATGTTTGCACCTACTGCTTGTTTCACATGCATGTGTAACGTTGCTAACGAATTGCGATGCGATGCAACATGTTCATGTCATTGTTCTGAAGAGTTACTGTAAGCAGCAGGTATGTTAGGAGTTATAGCTTGTCCGGGGATGTGTGGAGAAGGTTTAACCGCCCGGTGCATCTGGTTAATATTAGATTAGGTTATGATTGTAGTAATGTCATGTCTCTCGTGTCTATCTCTGACGGTGATGTCATTGCCATATGTCACTTTAGTAGCAACCCCCCCCCCCC